>DWON01010744.1:0-10584 GCA_018251015.1 Phocides pigmalion okeechobee
TGTTCAAATAAAAGCATTCGAAACTATTTCCATGGTGAGAAATGCAATTCAAAGGCGTTGCACCGTAAATAGGATTAAGTTGTAGAACCATTATCGGTTGATCGATTACTCGCTCTGGTACCTTTGATAAACCCCGGTCGGGACCAAGCGGTAATTCTTGAACAAAAGCCTATGGACTGTAAAAATTGATTTTTAACACAGATTGACAAATAACTTGATGAATCTGACGATAATTAAGACGGTGAAGATAGTGATCTAAATATAACTGATAGGTTTAAGAATTTTATGGGTGGAACGGTTTCTGACAGCCATCACGTTTAGTTTATAGTAGGCGCTATGATAAAAATTAGTATCAGTAAAGTTAATGACGTAAACGAAAAAGACGTATCTAAAAAGAACAGTTGCATGATACCGTTGTAACTATGACATAAAAAAGTGGATAGTCTGATTTAAATTTATGGAATTCAAAAAACATTTTTCACAACATTTTCACAATCCTTACTCATTCCTACACTCACACATGTAAACGAAAACACGTGAACTCACACAACAAGACCCCTCCAGGCGTAGTGTTGGGTAAAAAAGTCAACATGACTGGCCTTATTTCGTGTACGTGTTGGTTTTGTAGTGCATTTAGCAAACAAAAGACGATTGGCCGTGGTTCCGAGTTTAGGTTTAAACAGACAGGGTTGTCTAAAAATGCCTTCAATTCATAAATAATACAATTTGACTCATTGTTATATAATTTTGCATACGAACGGACTAAACCTTGGTTTATAATAATCAAATTAACATTTGAAAATTATTTAAATGTCTGCCCATGACATTTGAATAATGTTAGTGCCAAAGCTGATGAACTGGAACTACACAGTAATCCAACTAACATGTCCCCATGTTATTAATATAGGAACCTCCTAAATTAAACAGATTTCTTAGCCCTACTAGAGGTTTGACGTATAGGAGGAGGGGGAACATCCCGACACGGTGCACGGCTGTATTCAAAGAAGCCGCGCGATGCACCTTTTGTGGCAGGACGCCGGACGGGACCGAGTAAATTTATTTTGTCTTGCCTCCAACGAAACAGAAATGGTTCACAAAAAAGAAGACATCAGCGCATCTGCCCTCGCTATGATTAGATTAACTTGATAAGTTTGTTTTGAAAATAAAAAAGTAGGTTAGACAATACGATAAGAGATAAGATATACGTCATTACTGCCCTACAGCTGGGTACAAGTCTATTAGAATGAGTTTTAGGACGGGGTTAGGGTCCACCAATCTGGCCAAGTGGGTAGTTTAGGAACTGTATAAAGAACTCTCAAGTTTCTTGACGATGTTTTCTTTCGCCCTTGGAGCAAGTGAAAATAAGTAACAGTAAAAATAAAAAAAAAAATATCCCTCGTTTAATCGACACTGATGGTGATAGACAGCTGGTTCATATGTCACGCAGAGTTAAACGATCGCTTATATGTTTGAATGTGTTTATTCAATGTTATATAAGTTCATTAATTATTTAAAAGAATTTAAAAAACTATTAATTAGAATGTTAGTAGTAGTTAACTTCCGGTATGATAAGTGTAGCAGAAATATTTCTATTAAGCTATCGTTGTTTTCCAAATTACGTCTGTACGTATGAATTTTTATGTGGTTTTCATTAATAGACAGAATGATTCAAAAGGAAGGAGCATATGTACACTACATTATAGCAAAGAAAAGCCGAAAGTTTCAATTATATGATTACGTAAATGCAAGTAATGTTAGATATACTGCTTAAAGATAAATGTTAACAGCTCTTGCGTGTTGCAGGCTCAAGACGAATATTTTACATTGACGTCGAATAACTTTCCCGTAATTTTCGACCTATATTTCGTACATTCTCTTATAATAACGACTTTATTAACAATGTCGGGACTTGAGGATTGCTGTCATTGTCTTTTATCGATGACACGGAAAGCGTACAACGAAATATTGGCGCGTTCGAATTTAATGTTTACGTAATGGTAATAAGGTTTATAGTGCTTTGTTGATAAAACGTGTACTTTACGGTACATTCTGCACTTTGCTGGCTCTATAACCGCCAACTATCGCCTAAATCACCTCCGACACGAGCTTCAGTCGATAAGTTGCGCTCAAAGCATATTGTGGAATTATGTTTCTTGCTGTGTCTAATAACAATAAAGATAGTACCTGGCATCGAATCACGAAATAATTTCCGCAATACGTGCCGAGATAAGCAAAGTAAGTAGCATTAAAGGCATTTTCTATATGCGTCTATGAAAATAGTATGAACTCGCTGCTGTCCGCGACCTCGTTCACGTGGATTTAATTTGGGTTTTTAACAAATTTTCTAATAAAAAAAAGTTGACATATAATTACAGGTAATGTGTATTTTTTATTTACAAAGAAATTGAAAGTAGAATTTGACAAAATAATATTACTATTTTATATTTTATCTACACTATAGACGACAATCGCCTCTAGAAACGTCTGTCTCTAGTTTCCTAGGACGGCTAACATGCGGTAAAGCTACATAAAGCTATCCGTATGAAAAACTTCTAACACTTAGATCATTACGCGCTACTTGTAAACTGACATAACTCTTTCATTTATAAACCGATTCAAATGAAACGAAAATAAAATGTTAAGTGACATTTACTGTCATACGCTAGTAACTATCTCAGCGAAATTGGTTAATTTTTAAAATGACGCGAAACAACCCACAGATAAACAGACAAAACTTCTAACAACTATTATTTTGGTTGATAAAGGCTCCTAACGAATAATTTTCTCCTATATCTTGCGTGTACGAGCATCGATCAGTTCCAATTTTATTATATGTATAAACTATGAAAATAGTATGCGTTGGTATCTTTTGTACTTGAATAGACGAGAATCTTTACGTCCACATTTACGTATTCCTCATTGTTCAAGTTGCAGCTATATGTCAAAGAAGAATGCTAGAAACGATCGTAGCTCGCATCAATAAATGTCAAGATTGTGTGCTTGGATTTGATATATCAAAATTGGATATGCGCCTCTTTGTAAATGGCTATGAATATGCCAACCACGCGTATTGTTTATCAAAGAAGGTTGATGTTATTGTGATATCTGCCGACAAACTGTTATTGTGTTTAAATAGAAATCGTTAGTTCGTAAAATAAAGATAACTTAACAACAAACGGTATGTATTGAATGGTATTGTATTGTTGATCGTATTACGAAATTATAGTTTATAGAAAACTTATTAAAAGAAATATCACTCAAAACAATTACGAATTTCTAATGGAACAATCAAATCAAATATGCTTTATTGTACACCACAAAGAATACACAAGAACAGAAAATAGAACAAAACAAAATAAATATAGCAGTGGTGACCAAGAGGCGGTCTTATCGATACAGTAGCGATCTTTTCCAGACAACCTTTGGGTAGCAGACATGGTAACAAGTTTAGAGGACAAAAGTAAGGTGTAAATAGTACAATACATGCAATTGAATAAATATTAATAATAAACAACAGCTTTCAAAGGGCGAAAAAGAAGAAGAAAAGATAGAATACTATGTAACTTTATATATCACAATATGAATTAAATTGTTAACAATGGATTAATAATCATAAGATGAAGAGACATCTTCTTTTGTAAATCACAATGTGTTTTTACTACATGTTATCTAATATTAAATGATGCCTAATAAGTAAATGTAAGATTATATTCATATACAAGTAAGAGTTCTTCTGTCTGAAGAGTAAGTAATCGTGCAGGCTTAGAATACATAGACACATACACATACAATATATGGAATAGGGGAGCCATAGGTAGGCTAGTGTCTAACAAATAATAAGAGAGGGAAGATGATAGACCCATACTTATGTCTGTCAGTCTTACTTATTCAGCATTTCAGTAAAAATGATGATTGCTCAATGCGCACGCGCAAGAAAAGAGAGGTAGGTAGCAACATTTGCTTTGTCTTCTTCCGATGCACATATTTTAGGCTGCCTCCCCAAACTTTGTATAATATCTGTATGCGTGTAGTGTACTGTGTGACATAGTCAGCAGCATGACGGAAAGCATCTCACGAATTTCTAAATGCAGCAAATGAGTGCGCAAGCTAGATGGTGTTACATGATTGCTGCAGTCCATGGACATCCACGTTCAATTTCATTAAGGACTAGAATTCCATAAGAGGGAGAATCCGAGGACTAAAATATTCAATTTACAATGAACGGCTTTCAACCGAAATGCTACAACTATTTCACAGCAGATTATGAGGTGCTAAATAACAACACAGATGGGGATCGCTCTGACCTCCGTAATTTAAGGCTAAGCAGGGCGAGGATGTGGTTTTAGTCATTAAAAATCTAATACACCACTTCATCCCGGTTCGAAGTGGAGAAGATCATTGAATGATTTCGACGACCTTAACAAAAAGGTTGCAAAAGGGCTAATAGTTGAACTTCCCCGGTCATACTATAGTTCTAGTTCTAGAACCAATACATCTAAATATAAGTCTCTGTGAATTCCTAGTTTTAATCAACAAATCTATCTTTAAATTTACCGGCGCGGAACATCATTCTAAGAACCCGTTTATTGTTCCCAAATCAATTCAGTGAACTCTACATAATCATTTCCTACAATCGACACTCACACCCGTTGATGTCTTTTGTACTGGCAAATGTCACGAGACGACACCCAGAGCTTATCATCGATTTAAAAGCGAACGACCTCCAACTTATGTATTAGATAAAGATAGAAAATACGTTCACAACGTTAACCACGCGGTTCGACCCGTATATATTTTATTTATATTTATATGTACATAATATATGGTTTAAATTTTGCTATTTTTTTATTAATGCAGGCGTCCTCACTATTATATACATATGTCTTACAGACTCTAAAATTACAAGAAAAATTATAAAAAATAATAAGTTGTCAGCATCACTTCTTCTACCTAACTAACATCCTAAAATTGAAAAACGCTGAGCTTAGAAAATAGCTGTGTAATAAACAGACACTAGAATTTTATTTACTCGTACATATGTTCCAAAGCTTATCCAATTGCTTAAGTGACGTTATTTATCGTGTTTATACAACCAGTTATTATTATGTGTTGATGTCTGTAATTCAAATTAAAATACATTTACGATTCAATTTAATTTGATATACTAATGTACTATTAGTATATCAAATTAAATTTATTATATATAAAATAAAAATTGTTACAAATATTTTACAAATTGTTGATTTATTATTATCACAAACTTGTATCGTGATTAAAATAATAATACGAAAATAAATTTAAAAAATATTTAAAAATTAAGAGAGAAAGATATCAATAAATTATTAGTCGATAATAGAAGATCAATACAATACATTTATATCTCTTTTCATACAACAATATTAATGTAGACTATTTCTATATTTAAATACAAAATGTGTTACATGAACTATTTAACAATGCAATCAAATTCTCGAAAACATTTTTCTTATCATTACGAATAGGTCTTCACATACCAATAGCCTTTTAAAGCGGCGATAAAAGCAATTAGAGGTCTAATTAAACCTCTATGAACGCTGGCAATGCACTGAATCTTGGTTCCACGTACCTTGAACAATGAACTTGGAATAAAATAAATAAAATTAGAAAAAGTTTCACACAATGACTAGTGAGGCTAATTAATCGCAATGAGCATACCTTCACGCTCATTTAATGAAAACTGATGATGATAATTATAAACACATTGTAAATAATCTAAACTCCAATATGGTAAAATTATTATATGGGACCTAATTCAGCCTCGTAGTAAATTAAATTTAAGATTTTTTAACTGTTTTACAAAGAGGCAACATCGCAAAAAATATTAATTAGAGTTTTTTAATGAAAGCAGCTATCGAACATGCAGTCCATCTGATGGTAAGTCATCACTGCCGCCCATGGCCATCTGAAATGAACTTCATAAAGAAATATATTTCCAGTCGAAATCTATCACAGGTGCGTTACTGCTGAGGACTGAGGTGGTCACCTTAATTGTAAGTTAGTCTGTAACCACATCTTTCGACCAACACGCAAGTAAGCTTCAAAACTCCACCATCGAATTGTATACGGTCTACCACCTTGCAACTCTAGGCTTGGTTCTGAATACATGTCAAATCAAAATTAAAAATACCTGAAATCTAGAAAAACGTTTCAAATTAAAGTTGTCTCGTAAGTTGCGTAATTTTTCAGAAAATTGATATTATCGATTATTTTACTTTGACTGCTGAACTATTTATTAAGCTTCGCCTAATACACTATAAGGACATTTTTTATCAGTGCTCATAAAATATTAAAGATAAGCTACAACTTTACCCTCCAAAATATAAGCTTAAATTACTACTGTAAACGGTTTAGCGGTACATAATTTGAAAAATATTGCTAAAAAGTCTGTCATCTTAATTATAAATATATATTTTTTCATTGTACCATTCCTATATATTTTATCATATAGTCTATAACGCAACCAGTAGTGTTTTATGTACAACAATTCACGTAAATAAATCAGTAGTTTCCTCGTTAAGGAAACAGATAAACAAATGAATAACGTTTTCATTGCAATTAGCTACAATCCCTTGTAGTTATAATTTTCGTTATAGCAATAACAATTTTAACCAAAGTCAACCCATAAAACTATAGTGTCTAAGACGAATAGATCTACGTACAGTAAAGTAACGAGTAAGGCCAAACAGAACACGATTCGAAGTTTAAATTGGCGTACCATCAGAGAATCGTGCTTCCCATTGGAACACGGTCACAGTCAGGTTGACGTACCAATCAAAACGCTCTAAACAAGGATGGAATTACACAAAAATGTGTAGTTAAAAAGAGACAGCTTGACAAAAAGTCAGTGACGCGATTCAATACATCACGACTCCGAGTGACAGTTCAGTTTACTTTTAAAACCGGAGCTCATAAATTGCTCCACGGTTTATGTCCAATTAAAGGGATTCTAGTTTTTAATTGAGCCTTGCTAATGAAGTTCGGATGGAAAACAAAAAGGACATTCAACACAAATATTTATTGATAAAATGTTGTTATGTTTACTTAAACTACAACATTCGTTAAAAAATCACTACATTACATTACATATAGAGCATCAACGTATTTCAATATAATGATTTTCGAAAATAAAAATTATAAGATGTGAAAATAGGTGTTGTTTATGTTAAAAAAACTGTAAATATTTTTTGCTGGATAAAACTATAAAGAAATAAATTTCTAAAGATATTAACAAGTCGTTGTTGTCTTGTATTAGGGCACATAAAATAATATATAGCATACCTACTTATATTTTATCTAATGTAAATTATTAATTTCATAAACTCTTTAGGAATCGTTTATTAGTCCATTGACATTTAATAAACATATCTATGCAAAATGATATAGCCATCATGGTACAAACCACCATATTGATCTGGCATGCAGTGTTTTGGGTTCTATCAGCGGCCGGGTTTATCTTGATAATGAGTTTAGATTCCTGTTCTAGTCCTCGGTATTTGTTTCCGATAAAATTAACAGTACGAATCCATGAAATTTAAGATATAAGGAATCGTAATGTAGAACATATTATATGGGGATAGCTTGTACTTTTTATGTCTATGAATGTAAATAGTTTGCGGGTAGTTTAAATAGAACCCATGTGCCTATATATCTTTGCTGACATAACAACGAGCATGTTATAAAGATGCAAACATCGATGGTGCCTCAAGGGATATGAAAACGCCACGGAATGTGTAACGAGTCTAGTTTATAGCGACATATTTTCTTTAAACATTTATTTAAAGTTAGAGGAGTATCAAACACGCGTGCAAGTCATCTGCTGTTAACACTTCGACTGCAGTTATCGTATATAACATCGGGTCAGCGTTGCAAGAGGCAGCCGAAGCTGGACTCAATTACTCTACATTGAAGATGCGCCGAAAATTGACTGAAAATTCTATTTTTAGCATCTGTGTATCGTCTACCAATACAAAGACGTAATGTCTGGCCCAGTGTTACAGCGCTAACGTAACCACAGCACTTTTGTTCGCTCGTAATCCATACAGATTTGTACGTACAACACAGGTGTGTACAAGCCGCAAGCGCGTTACGTCGCGTAATACACAGTAGTGTTGTACTCCGCAGGGAAAGTGTTAAAGAAAATATACTGCAACTAAATAAAGTCGTTATACAAGTTTTTTTTTGTTTTATATATTTATTGGAATGTCGCCTTTCAATCCACCGTAATTAAATATAAACAAAATTCCCATAGTAATTAATCATATGCGTTCAACGTAAATATCTAATGTTTCTATAGTACCAATTACTATTTTGTTCCAGCTTAGTTTCTCATTAATATTCATATTTAATAACCCAATCATATCAAATTTTATCTTTTGGAACGGTTAATTAGTAAATTTTGTTAAACCGTTATAGTTTATCCACTTTTACGGTTAATTTGCATTTCTGATTGGGTGTCTATTGAATAGATTGAAATTTAAATAAAATAATTAAAAATGTCAAAACATATACACGAATTTATATTTAACTAACGACCCGGCCAGCTTCGCTCGGGTAATAGAGTTTATATTTATTTACATATTTTTCTTTCATGCATGCATCCAGTCATTCCCTAATAAAAACTAACAATTAGAAACATCTATTGTGAACGACGACTGAATTACTATGTTGAATTTAACTATTTAATTTCTTGCCTAATTTATAAAAAACTCAACTTATTACGCACCAAAACTAGGAATCACTCTACCTGTTGTTGAAAACTGTGATAAAATCTGTGCAGTACATTCTTTGAGTTTATCACGAACAGACAGACCGACGCGACTGGGGGCTTCGTTTTATAATATTTAGAGACATGCATACATAAATAAACTTGAAGAGACTCTTTTTTTGTTTTAAAACCCATTTTCCACCCTCAATCATTACTTACCTAAAATAACATAACTACGTAATATTTGTAAATAACCTTTGAATATATAAATATACAAGGCAGGTTACAGACGTCCATGGGATGCAATGATCATTAAATTACTCACTCTTTAACTAGTTTTGAACAAAACCAACATATCCATAAAAGGATAGTAGGCATTTGCGCGTCTTCACATAATTATTCCTACATAAAGTAGACAAGCATATAATTTAACAAAAAGTTTGTTGAAAAGTAACTATATTTTTAAATAATAATTTAACCTAAATATGACAACAACAACCTAAAATTAATTATAATAAAAGCCTAACCAAAACAATCTACACTGAGTCCATGCGACATGATACCAAAAATTTGGCCGCATCCTGCGCCGAATTAATATTTATTTTTTATTATCAATAATATGGTAATACTGTGCCTGGTTTACAATACAATACAATACAATACAATACGCTTTATTTGTGCGTCATTTTAAACGATAATAAACATACAAATAAATATACTACTATTATCATTGTATATTAGTATTTTCATCCATAAACTAAAATTAAACTTTCTAAAATTATATCTATTTTATTTTCAATTAAGCTAACAAAAACATTAAAATACTAGCTTTTGCTTGCTGCTTTGCTCACGAAGAAGACGAGATTGCAATATATTCTAGTACAACATGCAGTTTTATTATCACCCTGAATGTATATTTAAAGAAAAAATATTAAAGGAATAATTAATTCATACATTTTTTACCTTGTACTTTATAACCCCTTAGGGGTCAAATATTCGAAATTCCTATCTTAGTACTCACTAACGTCACATAAAGAATCTATCGGCAAAATTTCAGGACTTAAGGTACAATTGGTGTAAATTGATCTCAGGGTCAGTAAGTCACTTTCCATTTTTATAAAGATAGATAACTAGAAATAATTTTGACTAATGATAACCTCTATTATGGACCGACAGCTTCGACGCCTTCGCTTTTATAACGTGTTAAGCTATTAAAAATGATTATGTGTTACATTTGTTACACACAACAATAACCATTTGTCAAAACTTTAGTATAACACCAGTCGGCAAGGGCAATTCGGTCACGCGAGCGAATATAGCGTTAAGTGATTCGAATGTGCGTTCATATCACGATGTGTTGGGGTTATTAGCAATAACTGTTTGGTTATAACTATCTAAGCCTATTATATTTTATTGCATAAGTGTACGTACCTTGTACAGGTGCCACATTTGACAGGTGGGAGAACTATAGTTTGACCGGGGAGGTATCACCACCCCCCTCGTAATCTGCCGTAAAGCATTACTTGTGTTTCGGATGGAGAGATGTTGCCGGCTACACTTTGAAGCGAGGCGACCATCTTAGTCCTCAGGTGTAGCAACGAATCTACGTTCGAGCTCAGATAAGATTTTGGTCGTGTTTGTGGTTGTACCCACGTACATATAAGGATATAATGGATAAAGAGTAGCAAACGAGCACGCGAACCACCTGATGTTAAGTAGTCGCACCTATAGACACGTACAAACACAAACACGACCGAAATCCTGTCTGAGCTCGAACGTAGGCACGTTGTTACTTCTACGTGTTACGTAGATTCGTTGCTACACCTGAGGACTAAGATGGT
>DWON01010745.1:0-10583 GCA_018251015.1 Phocides pigmalion okeechobee
AACCTCTCGGGAAGACCGTAAGATGGTAGCTTCGCTAGAAGGGCCTTGTGCCAGACCCGGTCGAAGGCCTTAGCAATTACTGCCAATCCCTCCCCATTGCTCTCGATGGCTTGCGCCCATCGGTGTGTGAGGTACACTAAAGGATCACCAGCTGAACAGCCCTGGCGAAAACTATACTGATGATCGCTGATCTGCTAGTGGTCCTCGAGGTACCTGAGGAGCTGCGTTTATAACACGCTCCATCACCTTAGAGAGCAGGGAGGTTATCGCTATAGGCCTGTAATTGGCCGGGTCACTGCGATCACCCTTTTATGGCATGTGATTTATTTCCAGCTTCATAACCAACTAACACATAAAAATAATAAAGTCATATTAAAATATTTTCATATATTTCGCCACCATTTTATGAATGTATTAAACTAAATTTTATATTAAATGTTAATCTCATAATATTACAGGCTTGGTCTCGTGAGGTATGTGACATCATTTGCGCCCAAATGGAGGTATGGTGGGAAGTGACGCCAGTTTGCTTCGTAGTAAATCAACCCTTGCTTATTTTACCGCGTTCGCGAAGGTAATCTTTAAAATGCCCATTGTAAATATAAAAAAGGAGGATAGATGATATTTATCAGCCTTTGGATAATAATCTTAGTCGAATAACTGTTAATCAAATTAGTCTTATACTTTCGGAATCTTTTTTACTTTTTTAGATCATGAGTGTTTCTATGAAGTTAAACTTTTGAATTTTTTTACTTTTGAAGTTTATTTTCAGTACCTAATAATTTACTTTTCTTTTGTTTTAAGAGTAAAATCCATAACAATCCCTCTCGAAGCTACACAGATAACTGGAGTCACAGGTGTAAGAGCTTCATGGAAAATACAGGATTCCGATCTGCCCAAAATACAACTGATGCCGGGGCATTCTATTTTGACAAAAATTGAGATGCCGCTTCGTAATCTACCTGATAAATACCCTGAAACGAAAATAATTCAGTTAGTTTATTAAAAGCTCGTATAGAAAGTATTATTATGAATTAAATTCTAAGTATATAGTGTTGTAAACTGTACTTTTTTGAAACTGGAGATTTGATCGTAACGAAAGAATTTGCATTGTTAAGAAATCGTTCATATTAATTATCAAAAAATTGAAGACACAGATAAGTTCGTGAGGATACTATCATGCCATAAAGGGTAGGATAGTTGCAACGTTCTATTTCTAAGTATTATTTCTAATAGGAGAAGGTTTTAGATATTTAGATTTGTATCCAATAATGAGTTGGTGACAGCAATGTTTGGTATCCGTCGCAGATCCTAGGTCTGATAGGACATATAGGTTGTTTAAAATAAATTTTGAGTTACCCATAGATTTAGATCGGTAGATGATGACGAAACATAGACAACAGTATTAAAACCTTCAACATTTTCAGATTAGTAGCTGATAATAATGAATGGACGGCAACAACGCGGATTGAGACTGGCTGCAGCACTCGGCACCCAGCGTTGAGACCGGCATCCGTGTGGCTCGGGCTGGTGCCTCCCGGGGCCCGGATCCAAGCTCAGATCACACTGAGAAATGATACGCATCAACATGTTAGCTAACCTTCATTATTTTGACTTCGTCGTAGCTCCAAAGTTTAAATATTATAAAATATTGACATTACCTGCACTATATATCTATGAAATAATTATATTTGTTAAAAGTAATCCTGACATATTTTTGAACTATCTAAAAAGTAATCGACATAAAACAAAGCTGACAGCGATCGCATGTAAAACAGCTTTACTTCATAATAGTGTATTTAGTATGGCACCTAAAATCTATAATAAGGTCCCGGAAGTGTTTCGAAACATAAATAATATGGCCAAATTCAAAACCGAATTAAAATCTTTTTTAACTGATAAATGTTATTACACAATTCATGAATTTCTTACTGACGCCGATATATGACTTATTTAATAATAATTTAATGAATACAATGATAAATTTATATAATGATACGTAATTTCAAATAGGACTTTTAAATTATGTTATTTATACACCCAAAAGGGTCGAATATAGCGCACTTTATGTAAGTATTTGAATAATGTATGACCTATATGCACAAATAAAGATATTTGATATGATTTGATTTGATCCAAGTACTGAAAAAAATCTATAATGTCACGAACACTCGACATGCCTCTCTTCAGGCGTGGAAAATGAGTTAAAAATTTGTTAGAAGCAAAATCTATTGTCATTTTATAAAAATTGTATCCAGATTTACTGGTGGGGCTCAAGCTGGCGATGGTGGCACGAGAACCCCGTGGGTCAAGCGTGTGTGGGTCGCACGCCGTGCGAGCGCTGCAGTCAGCGCACCTGCACCTGCGCGCTGCTGAGACCCTCTAGGGGTGCGTTGGGCCAGGGGGAACAAGTTCTTTTGAATTATGACGTTAATGCTCCTGAAGTGAGTTTTGTCAACATTTCTCTATAAATAAATATAGAAAACTAATGTGAACATGACGTCATATACGGAACTGAATAACTTTTGAAAACTACTAACTTCAAAATAGTTTTGTACACCTGTTAAAAGTATAATAAGTTGAATACAATGTATTCTGTTTCAACACCTTGTTATTTACCTTATTCAACAAAATAAAAGAATTGAATTGAATTGATTTGAATTAATCATCAGATGATTAGTATCTTTATCGTTCTTCAAATTGCAGACAGACGGTTGTGTGGCCACGCTTATACAAGTGCGCCGCACCGCAGCAGACTTGTCCAAGTTACCTGCGAGGATCGGCAGCGAAGGTCGAGCTACCCTCATCTCGTACAGAGTACTCGCACCGAAACTGATGCTACGTGTATTGCCTTGCTTGGGTGATAAACGCGGTGCTTGTGAGTCATTCTCTCTCGGACTGGTTTATTTCTAATAAATTCTTCTAAAATCTACTTAGAAGAGTTTCCAGGAATCATCAACCAATCTTATTTTGTCTTTAGGTGAAACGTGTAAACTTGATGATGGTGCAGGGCAAAGTCAGCGCGGTACCTCCGTGTTACGACCGAGCGTTGCGCTCACAATCGGACGATGTGCCTGTTACAGATTAATATGCAGCAACCTCACTCCTCTGCCTACCACTTTACGATGGGAAGCACCTATTGGTACGTTTAAAAGATTATTTTATTCTACAATGTAGTAAAATATAATTCTATAGAATTATTGTCGTCACACTAAGAGTTTTAGACAGAACAATTGAATGGGGCGTACAGAGATAGATGGGGGTGATGTGTCACCCACTGGATGCCTGCCTTCGTGGATTCACGAACTTCATTAGTTGCTCAAAATTTTAACACTTCTTCTTCACAATATTATTTAGGCACCATTATTTTGTATGTTCAACTCAAATTCTGCTACTTTGGAAACATAAAAAGTAGTACCGTTAGGTGATAGAACAATAACTGGGGAGCTACCACTACCACCTTCATAATCCATCGTAAAGCAATTCTTGTGATTCGGGTGGACAGGTGCGATTGCCAGCTACACTTTGAAGCGAGGCGACCATCTTAGATCTCAGGAGTAGCAACGTATCTACGTTCGAGCTCAGATAGAATTGTAGTCGTGTGTGTGGCTGTACGTGGATATCTATAGGCTGCGACTATTTAACATCAGGTGGTTTACATACTCGTTTGCTATTCTTCTCACATAAAAAAATCTTTTCTATGTAGAGATCTTTACAAAATTAATCGAAATTAATAATTAAATATCAGTACATTCAATAATAGCTTCTTCTTCTGATTTTTAGAAGGAGACGATATTTTAAAAGTCACTTTCGTTCCAAACGATATGGAAGTTGGAGCCCATGCAGTCATGGAAATAAAGGTACGTAATAATTAGAAATCAATTCTTAATTGCCTTAACGGTGAAGAAGAATACCGTGAAGAATTCTCCATAAAACTGTCGGGGGTTCTCTAAATTCTACCATTCCATACTTAACCATCATGGACGACGGTGGACCAATCCTCCTCATTCTGCCTGGAGACCGATCCTTTGCAGTCGGAAAACATTGATTTGACAATAAATAGGTTGTTAATGTAATTACTAAATGAATATTTATTCCAGCAAATAAAGGTATCTAATTATCTTGTTACGTTTCGTTGTGACTAACGAAATTCGTTTTGAGTCAACGTCTAAGCCTAATTACCAACTTTTGTATAATAGGTACGAAAAGTTTCTTAAATTTCTGTTATATTTGACACCTGTCTACTTTGCTTCATTGAACTTTGCTATTTATTTTATTTTTTGTATTTTGAAGTCCAATTGCCATAATCATTATAGCGAATTTAATCTTCTAAAATATTACTGTATACAGTACAATAGATCTGTACATATTGCGAAACTTTCCAAAAAAATGTTTAGGGGATTGAGACGACATAAGTAAGAAAGGAATTTATATCCTTTTTAATGTTTGTCTATCAGATTGTCTGCCTTTATGAAATCGCATGATCTTATATTCAACCACAATTTAATTGAATTCAAGGGATTGAATACATATTTATAGTTCATAAACTAAAGTATCATTTAGTTTATAATTCATTATTTTTTTTACTTTAAAAGATTTATTCTATCAAGAGTTATTACAATTAAAAGTTAGAACTGACATAGATTTATAGTCCAATGAACAGTTTTATACACAAGATTACATGGGATGGTAAGGCGGGTTTTTAAATACAGACGAGTGCGCAGGTCACATGATGTTAAATGGTCTCTGCAGCCCATGAATGTCTAAGTCCAACTTCACATTTGACGAAAATCCATTCTGACGTTGTGCATAGATAGGTTAGACTCCTGAGATGGTCGCCTGGCTTATAAGAGTAGCAGAAAACCACATGTCTTCAACTGAAAACACTGAATCAAACTGACTGACTGATGAATGAAAAAAATAGTAATATATTTTAAAACATATAATTAAAGTAATCGCAATTTAATTTCCATTCTAGCTCAAAGTTCTCTTTTTCTGTGATATTCCTATTATCTTTGTTAAAACTTAATCGGACAGTTTGACTGTTATCTTCTTCGCTCGCCACAGTGAGTTTACTAATTACTTCACTACCTATAAACGTTTATTTTCTATATGGTAAATATTATAAAAATGCAATAGCGTAGTGTTAAGATTTTGGCCTCTCGACGGGCAGAGGGAGGCGGGGGTCCAAAGTTCGATTCCCTGGCACACGCTACCGATTTTTCGTAGTTACGATGTAAATTCATTTCCTCCGCTTTAACGGAGGAAAGCCTCGCGAAGAAGACTACATACCTGAGAGTTCTTCATAAAAGTTCTCAAAGGCATATAAAGACTACTCATACGCAACTATAGGAATATTCTATAAAACAAAAACTAGTACTCGAACCGCGATGAAGCGATAAATCCCACTTCGAAAGCGAATGTTCTTGTTTACAATTCGAAACTCAGTGGTATATGCAGTTAAAATTTAAATTGTCAAATACAAAGTTCATTTCACCTTACAACACAAAAATACGAGCAATATTGACTTTTAAAGAAATTACGTATTTAATTACGTTTTAATTTAGTATACCTCCAAGGATTCCACTTTCGAGACGATAAATCGATGTTACAAAATCACATTACTGATCAGAGTGGCGGATTATTTCCTTATTTTTCTGCTTTTCTAGCTGAGAGCTAGGTTGATAACAATAACATACTCGTATGAGACTAACTCTAATGCCAGCAGCAAAAAGATGTATTGTAGACATTTATTGCCTGTGTATATAGTGTATAAATTTATAGTATCCTCTGCTTGTTTCTAAGGGAATCATTGTTCATTCAACAGTGGTATGGAACATCGCTAAAGTTTTATTATAATATTAATTTAACTGAAGTTATATTAAAATATTAATTACAATATTTTTGTATAGCTAAAAATATCAACTAACTTGGTAGATTGTCCACCCGAGAAGAAATCCGCTTAAGGGTGACAACTTATTAGTCAATAACACCATAGTTATGACAAGCCAGGAGAGTGCGACGTCCCTAATTGTGTTCGTTGGTTTCAAAGGAAACCATCTTGCAAATATGATTTTAAGCTATCATTATGACGGAATTCGTATATTTTACTATGTAACGGCTACTATGCTTACATTTCTCGTAGTTAAGGCTAAGCTTTGCTTATTAAACGGTTTTAGCCGTGACCACGAACCATGTAACTATTTCGAAATATCGGCAATTAATAATTGAAAATTCTAAGTACCGGTTACGTAGTAAAATGCGTCATGGATATTCCTCTTATGACTGAAAGGGATTAAATACTTTTTGCAGGTCGTTATTAAACCTTTAAAAGCTTGTAGACGTCGTATCTTCGTACAGCGAGCATCCGTGGAATATGCTCAGAAGCCTTCGTTCCTGCTGATCGATGCGGCTATTAAGGTAATGGAACAAATTCAGTTTAATAAGAGGTTTTTGAGGAATAATTTGTTTTAAGTTTCTGGTTTACTGCATGCGGCTGCATGAATTTCAGAATGAATAGTTTTTGTTTTAAGAATCTTTCTCATATCCTAAACTTAATTACATGTGATTTACAGATGATTTGGGAAACTTGCCATACTATTTCCTTTAAGATGTTTATATGCTCTATATTGAGTTGTACCACACAGTCTATTTATATAAAACTATTTATGTTAAAGTGAGCCGGCCCAGCTTCACGAGGTAAAAAAGTTTATATATTCACTTACATTATTTTTCTTTCATACATGCATCCAGTCATTACGTAGTTGCAAAACTAAAATTAGAAACATCTATTTCAAACGACGACTGAATTACTATATTGAATTTAACTATTTAATTTCTCGCCCAATTTACGAAAAACATGCACAAAATCTTTCTCAGGAATTACCAGTTGTTAAAAACTGTAAGAAAATCCGTCCAGTACTTTTTGTGTTCACCATGAACAGACAGACAGACGCGACGGGAGACTTTGTTTTATTTAGAGATACATGTATATTTAATACAACTTGTTACAATATTCGTGGTTAACCTGTACAAGTATATTTTTCCTATGTCACTGTTAGATACAAAAATTGTACTCTTTTGTAACAGATGTCACTTAATTACAAAGAGATTAATATCACCCCTAAAAGAAAATTCCAGGATGGGCAGCTTTAATCTATATCTGGAATAAAAGGGACTCTTCCAGATTGCGTCACGTTACCTCGAGCCAGTATCATCTTTATTAATGTCAGACTATTTTTAAAGCTTAACTTTTGATGGCAAACGTAATATTACAGTACTTAACACTGGCTACAATTTCTTATAGTTTATCGCGATGCCAACTCGGTCCCACCATTTATTAATTTTAAAAGTGTATATTTAAAAATTAAGGGACAGTATATAACTTTCCTCGGTGGTATGCCTTCATACTTATAATAGGTGTTCCCACCATCTTTCTAAACTTATACTGTGTAATGTTTATTTATCAAGGACTGATTTAAAAAGAGAGCTGATTTTTTTCAGTCGCCTTTTTCTCTCGGTCAACCTTAACTAACAGGCGCTCAAAGCCGATGTACTGATTTTACATTGTACCCTTGACATTCATTAAGTGTATGTAAATACCTTACAATATTTTTTTTATTTTTTAAAGAATAAACCTAATAATTAATTATTCCAGTCATTCTCGTTATGATAATGCTCATAGGACTATAATTCTTAAATAATAGTCTAATATGAATTAACATTATTATGTACGTATTATGTTGAATTCGCATGTCGTTATTGATATAAAATTAAGTTTTTAAATACATATATTGAAGTTTACAACATCAAATTGCCACTTTTTTGTATAACGGGTAATTACGATTAACGCTTTTTAATTACCGATATTTCCTAAGTTTATATTTTTCTTGCATACATGCATCCAGACATTATCTAGTTGCGAAAACTAACAACTAGAGACATTTATTTCGTACGACGACTGAATTACTATATTGAATTTAACTATTTAATTCCTCGCCCAATTAAAAAAAAATACTTATGCACTAAAACCATCCCCAGGAACAATTCTCTTGTTGAAGACTGTGAGAAAATCCGTCCTGTACTTTTTGAATTTATCAATAACAGACAGAGAGACAGACGCGAAAAAGGGCTTTGTTTAATAATACTTATTTTTATTGATATATGTATAAATTCCACAATCATATTAGTTTTAAATCGTATATTGTAGAAAAAACATTAATATAATACTCTAAATATTCATATAAAACAAATATAAATCAACACTATTTGTCTCAAATAGTAGTCAAATAAATATAATTAACTCTTAAAAATGCTGCTAATTTTTGTCTTGTCAAAACAAAATGCAATAGAAAATAGTCCTTATTTGTTCTGTGATAAGGATCTCGTACTTTCGCACTAAACGGCAATAATAAAAATGTCCTCTCTTGCTTCCTCTCATCGCATAATATGTAGTTATTTGTACGAATACAACAGATATGACAATATGTATGTATGAATCTTTGAATCACGATTTCCATCAGTCGGGAGTTGTATTATCCGACGGATGTTACATGGCCAGTATATGAATAAAATGAATATGAACTATTAGTATATCAGAATTTGCCGGATTACTGATACGTGTATTGTAGAAGTCTTCCAACGTGACATCGGCTGAGTTAAGACGTGTTTTCTGCTATTCCACGCTTAGATTCCATGCCCTGTGTATCTTAAGTGCCACAATAACATTTACGATTTAGCCAAAGAAGTTTGATTTTTTAGCTAAATAACCCCAGCGAGTAAGACTGTTTATTATTGATGTGCACCAGTTAAATGACATTTACACTGGTATTTGGGACAGAAATGTATGAAAATTTCCAAGTATTGCAAAATTGCACCTCTGCTTCCAACCTTCTATCTATGAATACTAAACGAAATAAACGGAGACAGCAGGAAAAGATGAGCGTGACACTTGATATCAAGAGATTATTAAGAGATGTTTATAGCTTTCTCAAAGGCGAAAGATTTAAAGACTTCAAATCAAATTAAGAATCAATGTCGAATAAACACTATGAAATCTTATCAATAATTATAGCTTTAGAATCAGAAAAAAGAGAAGATAAAATGAAAAATCAGATGCTGGAAGGAAAATAGAAAATTTTAACCGTAAATCTTGTGGAAATGTCGTGGAGTTTCGTAACATTTCCAAATTAAAAGGAGAGACTAAGAACGACTTGTGTTCTTTTGTAAATAGGACAGGAAATGTAGTGTGACACCAGCTGATTGACATTTATGAGAAAGAGGAGGTTTTTGGACTGTAAATGTATGTAATTTGTTTCTAATCGAAATGAAGTACAGGAGAGGTATTGTATACAGAAATACAGGATAACGAGTTTGAAAAGCAATGCTAGCAAAAATAATTTAAATATTTAGCCAGCATAATGATACAACAATGGGGTTAATAGGTCTAATGTCGTGATTTTTTATTGAAATTAAAAGAATTATTAATATATTATCCTGTTCTCGAAACTCTACCATAAGGCTACGGTAAAGTTTCGTGTTACAGCGAGCTCATCGGCTTTACCCGGCCCCCCATATTGCGTCCCTTGCGCTGGGCGAGGGGAGGGATCCGACGAGGGTCTCCGCGCCCCCTGGCGTCGTTCACATTGAACTAATGATTGCTTGGCCCGTTACGTTTGTTAGTTCGTTCGTTGCCCCCCAACATGTGTTTAATGCCACACTTTAAAGTTATCTATATTATTACCGTATCTATCTGTCAATCTATGTTTATCTATTTTTTATGTGAGAAGAGTAGCCAACGAGCATGCAAACCACTTTATATTAAGTAGTCACAACCCATAGACATCTATGTACAACCACAAACACGACCGAAATCCTATCTGTACTCGAACGTAGATACGTTGCTGTTCCTGAGTACTAGATGGTTGCCTCGCTTCAAACTGTAGCCGGCTACCGCCTCTCCAACCGAAACAAAAGTAATGCTGTACGCCGAATTAGAAGGTGGTAGCGGTGGTACCTACCCGGTTGAACTATAGTTCTCCCACCTTTAAACCTATTTATCTGTCTATCTGTCGATATTATTACCACTGTTAAAATACGACTGCTCGCTAAATTTAAGCGTCATTTCCTTGTCAATAATATAAATATAAATTGTCAATCAATACGTAGTTTGACCGAGCTGCTATTTTACTGTAGGAGTCCTGGCCGTGCTTTAGTGAGTATTGTTAGTGACAAGAGTTAGTATCCGGTCAACAAACCTGTTCGATGTTTTCCAACTGTCAATATAGGCGGGCTTTCGACAACGTTTAACGACTGCCACTCAACAAGAACGGGAGCCGACCGTTAAAGGTGTCTTCGGAAAAAAAACTCGTACGGATTTAACCACTAGCGGTCACCCATCCAACTGACGACCGCACATGATGTCGCTTCACTTCTCATGACAGCACACACGTGACGCTTCACATCTTCTCGTCTTTCATTTGAAATGCGACAAGCCGGTTGTGTATGTTTTTTTTATTATGAAAGAGTAAGAAACGGGCATGCAGGCCACTTGATGTTAAGTGGTCACTGCAGCCCATGGACAA
>DWON01010746.1:0-10581 GCA_018251015.1 Phocides pigmalion okeechobee
CTCCCTCCAGGCGAGTTGATGTGCCTGGGGAGCGGCCGTGCTCCGATAGTCTCATTTCGGAGTTTTGTATATATGCCAAGTATTTAGAAAACTTCGATAGCGTGATTCAGGATCGTGTGGCGCCATCACTTGTCGAGTTGCGGAAAGTCGCCACATCACCCCCTGCTCAGACCGGAGACAACTCGACAAGAGATGGCGCCACATGTATTTAAAATTATTTTTATTATGAAAGAGTAATCTTCCAATAATACATGATAATGATGATGATTATACATGAATAGAAGAATATGTTGCTCTACAGCGGTTTATGTGGGTGGCGGTGGTGCCTTCCCGGGCGGGCTCTAACGGCTCTACCACCTTTTTATGATATTACTTTAATATAATAGTTACTGAGTATTCCATTTTAAATAGCAAGGCACAATAGCGAAATTAATCTGAAAACAGCATCAAATTCCCAATGCGAATAATAATTCCTCAATTTACGACGTCCGCGTTATAAAATGTAGCCCCGTAACTATCTGATACACATCGAACTGTAAATAACAGGTCTCTTGTGTACAATAGGGAGGTTTACTTTCTCATATATCAGTTCGTAGTCTACAAGAAAGTCAGTAAAATTGTCCAATAGACATTGTTCACCTAGACTTACGTATTTCTTGTCTCCCGTCGCGTCTGTCTGTCTGTTCGTGATAAACTCAAAATTACGGAACTGATTTCCTCGCAGTTTTCAACAACAGATAGAGTGATTCTGAACTGAAAAACAACTCTTTAGAATGAAAAAAAAGTTAATGACTTACAACACAATTATGTAAAGATTCATCAACAATCTGACGTTGTTTGGTCACGTGACGTAAACATTTATTTTTCATCTCTTATAAAACTTATAAAAAGTCCAACCTCGCGGAAATTATTCTTCAAATTTTAAATCTCTCTAAATTTCTCTCCTATTCTATATCTCTCCTAAATCCTAAAACCTTTTCTAAATCAAAAGAAGATGTTCTTATCTAAGTTATGCAAATGTAATAAATAATTATTTTGTTGTTTAGTCCCGTGGTGCCCGTATTTATATTTCGACTCATCTACTCACGCAAATGTATAAAATAAACATAAAAAAGAAGGATTAAGGGATCCAATTTCTCTCCCCTATAGAAAGGGCTATTTCTCACTGGTTTTAGTAAGGAAATGTATCCATATGAGAAATTGCTTCACTCACCTGTAGCCGAGATGAAGTATACCGGAGAGACAATGAAATATGACATGGGGTAAAAACTACCCCCGGTGCTTAACAAGTACGGATACGAATATACAAGAAGGGTTGCAAAACTTATTGCAGAAATATATATGAAACAAGTTATTTTTATTATGATTGATGTTTGAATAGGAACTTATTTCCTACTAGAAGCCGTGAGTTCGCGTCTTGTTTGGGGTTGGACGTTGATGTAAATAGGCTGCAGAGACTGTTCAACACCTTGACTCTGACGCTCATATATAATTTCGAATCAGCGTTGCGGAAGGCGGCATTAAACAGGAGCTGTTTACTTTAAACTAGTGCGACAATTAACAAAAATGTTTTATTTTTACCATCCATATTAAATTTACGAATACATTGACGTTGTTTCAACCCGCATTCCCGTATACAGATTTGTACATACACATTGGTGTGTACAAGCCGAAAGCGTGTTACGCCACGAATTACACAGCAGTTGTGTATCCCGCAGGGAAAATGTTAACAACAGATGGCCTGCACGCTCGTTTGTTACCTCTTCAAACAGAAAAAGAGGACTAATAGGAGTCTTTCCGGATCAGGAGTGGTAAGTGGGATCTCGAACCGTTCCAACGTAGCGATACCGAAACGGCCTGAGGAGTGGCAAACGCATCTTCGGAGCACACTCCTGGTAACATTTGTACGTATGTGGATGCTTACGGGCTGCAGCGACTATATACTTTATACGACCTACACGCTCATTTGCTACTCTTATTATATACGAATAATAAAAGTGCAACTGATCGCTGTCTGTAAATGGAAGATACATGACAAAAAACAATTATTGTTAGATTCTTTGTCTATACGTTTAATCTCAGAAACTCGCTAAAGTATTGCAGAGTAACCTTCACTTCACATTTAGTGTTTGTCAATTTAAAATCTGTAAAAACCGTTATTTTAATCAGGCTATATATAAAGAACTTACGTCAATTTTATTGTAGATACATGAGAACTCTTTGCTATTACTAAATTAAAAAAAAAACATAATTAAGGTCTGTGAAACGTGACTAAAGTAACGGGAAGCAGCTAGCAAGAAATAGAACCAACACTATGCATAGAGTATTAGACGAAAGTTCAAAAGATTCATTCGGAAAGAATCTTTGAATGCATCTATCGTTTCCACTGATTTTGTTGCGAAGAACTTGAACACAAAGGAGAAGAATAATCTATTGATAGAATCTTTTTAATGTAACTAAAAGCAATGCTTTTTAGTTCAATGCAGTTCCGACTTTGTAAAATATAATATTTGTAGAATTGAAATATTTGCATGGAACCACGACATTACCTCAGCTTTCGTACATCATAACAGATGTAACCTCGGGCGCTATCAGATTTTGGATGGGTGACTCCTAGTGGTAAATTTTTGTTTGCAATTCTTTTTTTGCAAAGAGAATCTGGTCGTGATCAATTAAGAACATGTTAAGCGATGTTATTCAAATTAAATTGTAGGTGGGAGAGCTATAGTTCGGCTGGGGAGGTACCACCGCCGCTCTCATAATCCGCCGTAAAGCATTACCTGTGTTTCGGTTGGAGAGGCGCAGTTGCCGGTTACACTTTGAAGCAAGGCGACCATCTTAGTCCTCGGGAGTAGCAACGTATCTACGTTCGAGCTCAAATAGGATTTCGGTGGTGTATGTGTTTGTACGTGGACGCCTATGGGCTGCGACTACTTAACATCAGGTGGTTTGCAATCTCGTTTGCTACTATTCTCATATAAAAAAAACCTCGAGCGCGGTCAGATGTTGGATGGGTGACCACTAGTAGTTAACCTAGATTCGCAATTCTGTGTTTCGGAGCGTTCATTAAGATATAGACTCTGTAAAATGCCGTTAATGCATCACAAATGCATTAACGGCATTTTAATCAAAATTATTCAACTTAGGTAATGCTATATGTTTATAGCAAACATAAACTTGTCCTTCACGGGCTAAGACACAAGGTAAGGCTAGTATTCTAATTTTGATAACCCAACTCAACATAGATCTCTCTCGAACGTATATTTAACACTTTTCCTGCGACGTGGATGTATTTCGCTTCTTTGCTTCAATAACATGACAAGTTTGAAAACTCAAGTTTTTATTTTATTTGATAATTGAAATCTCCGTGTTTGATTTGAGATAGCTAAGGTGTTAAATTTTTGTACGTAATCTACAATAAACGTAAAAAAATACACAATTAAGTAAAATAATTTTTTGTAAGTAAAAAATGCTCTACTGTAAAATTGTGTTTTTTAAGATAACACGTTATTGAAGCAAAGGAGCGATGTATATGATGGGGTCACTATAGCGGGAGGCGACCCTAAACTGATTGAAACTGATCGGAGCTTATTTGATTAGACTGAAGATAAGCCGACAAATTACTAAAATATTGTACTTTTTAGCATCTGTTGTATATCATCTACGAATATACAGACGTAATGTCCGCCCCTAGTCTTGTAGCGTTGACGTAAAAACAGCACTTTTGTTCGCCCGTAATTCAGACAAATTTGTCGGTACAACATAGTTGTTTAGAAGCCGTCGCGCCTAGAATTACACAGCAATGTTATAGCCGCAGGAAAGTGTTAATTCGCAATCACAATGAACATCCTAAGATGCTATAACAGTAAATCTTGTGCAATTTATAGTCATTTGTGGTAAGTACCTAATTCTCTTACGAAATTAGTTTTGCTGAAATAAGGAGCATGCTAGGAAATCGCAGTGGTTGTATGTAAATTACATTTAGTATGTAACGGGTGCTCACGATTAATGATTTAATTGCCGATCTAAAAAAAGAAAATCGAAGTACACTTGTAAAAGATAGGTTATTACTATTAGCATTTGTTAACAGTTTCCCCCGCCACCTGTTTAGCCGTAACCACGGGTCGGGCAAAAAGGTCGAAATATGGACAATTTAAAATCGTTAATCATGTAACGGGTACTTAATTAGTAAAATGTATAAATTCCTATTCCATATCTCAAATATACCCATATCTCAGAACTGTATCTACGAAACCCTCCTGGTCTTGCCTTTACCGCCGCACTTAGGAACTTTATTAACACGCTTTTATTAGCTTGGGTTGTATCTATGCACATATGTAAAGGAATTTGAGTATAATTTTCACCAATTTCTGGATGTCTGATTAATTTGAAACTTCGCCCACGTATCAAGGACCGATAACAATGCAATAATATGAAAAAAATAATTAAAAATAAACACTAAAAAACACGTTTTCATAAAAAAAAACAACTAAAAAAGTATAAATAAGGTGCTTTTTCAGTGATCTTTTGGTACCATGCACCTTACGCTTTTTTTACATTGCATTTTTTTTATTATTTACTTGATGTAAAAAAAGTTCCTAAAATCATAAAAATAAAGCACTATTCAAAACATACAAATTCCAAGTTCTTACTTTATTATAAGGTATTTACACAAATAATTAGTTAGTATTTAACGAATGTTACAATGTAAATTCAGTTCATTGGCTTTGAATGCCCTTGTGGCGAAGATTGACCGAGAGAAAAAATCCGACGAATAAAACTCTCGGCACTCCAGTCAAATACGTCCTAACTCGTATTAGCTGTTTGCCGGTAAAATATAAGCTTAAACGTCTGCTACCAAACTGTATAAAAATACTTATCATGAAAAATATTGCTCGAAAAAGCAGTTATTCCACACTTATTATTATTTTTATAATATTTTTTTATTCCTATCTATATATATATGTATGTCTTTGTATGTATGGATAGGCAGCTGATTCTTTCCTTCGTTGATTTGAGCCCTCCTTGTAATTATTTATTTATTGATATATTTACATGTGATTAAGAATTGAGGACTAAGATGGTCGCCTCGCTTCAAAGTGGTGCCGTCAACTGCACCTCTCCAACCGAAACACAAGTAATGCTTTACGGCAGATTACGAGGGCAGCGGTGATACCTCCCCTGTCGTACTTATAGTACAAATACATTAATACGTGCTAATTCGTGTGCCTAACTAGACTCTTACTAGCGGAAACTCCTTTAAGACAGTCCTACACTTCGGTATCGCAAACTTGTGTCGTCGCCTGAACAAAGTTATCGGGAATGTTTAGTGTGAACTAGTTCTGATGGATTACGTATCTATGTCTCATAGCAGGCAACAGGAACCAAGCACGCAATAATCTACGAGACCACATTCCCGTCCAAAAATACTACCATCGCAAACATTTATTTACCAACAAATGAGTCACGATCACAAATAGACCTGCATCGTTCCTTCATACATGTGGGTCGAGCCACCTGATATTTATTCGGCGGTCGAGCGACATTGCCTCTCGTCACCGTTGGACAGAAATAGACTGATTCGAGATAATTTGATTTGATTCTCAAATCTCACACAGCATGTCATCGTTGCAAAATGCAGTCGCTCTGTGTGAGCACTTTCTTGTGCACTTTGAAAAAATATATATATTTGCTATATATGAGCAATTATATATTTTTTTTTTCAAAGAGCTTACGAACATATGTGATGTCAAGTGCCTTTCGTCGTTATACAACGTAAATAATTTGATTTGAATTTCGAATCTCGAATTCACAACTCGAAAGCGCAATTAAGCAATTTTGTAGGAGCATTTTTTTGTGTGAATGCTTCGAGTTTCGAATGACAGTCTGATCATTTTTTTTATTTCAAAGAGCGTACGAACGTAACTGACATTAAGTTCCTCCCGTCATCATTGAGCAGTTTAGATTTTAAACCAAAATCTCACTAAAGTAAGTCGTTGCTTCAAAACGCTTCCGTTGCTACTAAACTTTGAACGGGGCTGATCCTATCTATCAACATGTACACGCGTTGCTCCTCATAAAGATTAAGACAGCCGCCTGGCTTATATGCCTAACTTCATATTGTAATGGCGGTAGTTCCTTCACGATCAAACTATTGAGAGTTTAGGCTTCTTTGTTTTTAGTAATCAATACAGATAATTGACAATTACAACCAACTTCAAACGGGCTTGGTTGTACTTGTACACGCGTTGCTACATCAAAGGATTAACAAAGACAGCTTGCTTGTAAGTACCCGCGGATTGTTAAGGAGATTATGGTATCACCCCCGTCAAACGGTACACAAAATTCTTCTACAGTTGTAAATGAAGAACCGTCTGTAACAGCAAGATATAAAAAGTGCAGTCAAATACTCAAATCGATAACTTATCTTCAATCTACTACTCCCAACAGTACGAAGACCAATATTTCAAAATGACCATTGCAAAGTTTTATACATTCATATTTCAAGTACCTCGAACGCCAATAAGCGGGCACGGTTCAGGAAACAATGAAATTCAAAACTTCCCGTCTTCGCAACAAAACGAACAAATCAAGAGCTGGAGCGGACAGAAGTTAAAAAGGCTTTATGCGACAACGGAAAAAGTTACAAAGTACTAACTTTGGCCAAACAAACTTGCACAGTGCACCTCATTACTACCAATTTGTAAAAGTATCATAGTCAAAGTTGAAATGTTTTTTATTTAAACATTGCCGCATGTAACGACTTCTTTTCAAAGTTCTATAGTCTTAACAATTCCTCTATCATAAAATTAAAAGAGAAACCTTTTTAAACAAATACTATAGCGGAATTCTGTTCTCTTCTAGTCTCTTCTTTCTTTTTTGAACTGTTATATACACTTATAGGGTAACATACAAACAAGGCGACCATTTCAAGTATTTCTCGCGAGGTAGATTAACGCTTTCCCTGCGGCTACAACACTGCTGTGTAATTCTGGGCGCGACCCGTTTGCGGCTCCTACACACCTGTGTTGTACCGACAAATTTGTCTGGATTACAGGCGAACAAAAGTGCTGTTTTTACGTCGGCGCTTCAAGACTGGGGGCGGACATTACGTCTGTGTATTCGTAGATGATGCACAGATGATAAAAATACAATATTTCAGTAATTTGTCGGCGTATCAAAAGTCTAATCAAATAAGCTCCAGCTTGGGACCGCTTCCCGCAACACTGAGCCGATCATATATATCCGGGCCACAGTCAAATTGTTAAACCAATATTTTACGCGTTAAATAAACACATTGTTTTAAATATGAGTACCAAACCTCCTAAAAAACGGTAAATGCTCATTGCCATTTATGTACATCTGTAAGCAACTGTAACCAATATAACAACCAATAACACAGGAGTTGAACTAAAAATGAAACATGGATGTTTTGCTACTCCCGAGGAGTAAAATTGTCGATTCCGCACTCTTCTACAGAAACGCAAGAATTGCTTCACACTAGAAATGCATAAAGCAGTGGATCTGTCGATCCAACCACTCAGGTTCTATCACCTTTCAAACAACAAGAAAAGGTTCCACTTGTGTTCAAAATGAAGTCAAACATAAATCTTAATACGGAACGCATAGCCCGACACACATTTGACAACTTTTATTATTACATTTTGAGTAAAAAATAGAAAAAACAGAACGTGTCAACACCATCTTTAAAACTCAAAATAACCTAAGGTGTGGATGGATGGATTTCGAAAGGGTTATGACAGTTTTTGAGCGATGGACATGTGGATATAAAAATAAAGATATTCTATATTTCTACTTAAAGAATACAGCTCCAGTTTAGTGCCACCTCCCGCAACGCTTACTTGATGTAATATATGAGCGTCGCGTCGCAAAGTGTTAAGGAAATTCGCCAATTTTATTTTTTAATAGCGACACGGCCCAGCTTCGCTCGGGTAATACTTTATATTGACTTACATTATTTTTCTTTCATACATGCATCCAGTCATTACCTAATAAAACTAACATTTAGAGACCTTTATTTTGACCGACGACCGAATTACTATGTTGAAGTTAACTATTTAAATTCTCACCCATTTACAAAAAAAAAACTTACCTAAATTATTATGCACCAGGAATTAATGCACCTGTTGTTGAAAACTAAAAAAATCTGTATAGTACATTTTTAGTTTATCGCGAACATACAAACAGACGCGACGGGGGACTTTGTTTTATAATATTTAGAGATAATCAATTTTGCGTCACGGCAATATGGACGTACGTTTACGCACACAGTTTGAAACTCGTGTATCTCATCCGCTTCTCGCTTGCGTCTCGTGGCAAAGTTCGCAAAGAAATTGCACCAAATGGCGAAGTTTCCGTAACAGAACCATCAGCTCACTGCACCAACCTCCGCTTAATTAATTTTGCATTTCTCGACCCACGCCCGCGTAAGGTTTCGCGATTCCATTTACAACTACGTGATTTATTTACATTTTAGTTGCAATAATGAAAATCTTAAAACGAATTATATTAAAAGCCTAACCTAAACAATTCAAAGGGTGTGTCCGTCACCATGTGACATGGTGCCGACACCGCATTACCGCGTTGAATAACGATCGCGACATATGAACCAGCCCTCTTGTCAACGGGGGCGTCGACCAAACGGGAACGAATTGTTTAGAAAATGTTTTTCCTATTTGAAAAAAAAAAAATCAAATTATTGAATATATATATTATATAAATTAAAGTAACAAAAAAGACGCAGTCAACATGATGGTAAGTGGTCACTGCCGTAAACAAACATCTGTAACCAACTCCATAAAGAACAATAGCCCCACTTGAAATCAATCACAGACACGTTGCTAATCTTGACTAAGACCGTTACCAAATTTGTATGTGAGTCAGCAACTAAAATTTTATACCACCTTGAAAACTGTACTAGCTTTGCCCGGGATTTCTTTGTGTATTCTTAAATAAAAATAGCATTACTTATTCCTTATAACATCAGATATCCATCATTTAAATCCCATCAAAACTGATTTCAAATAAAAAAGATAAAATTTAAATAAAAAGCCATATGAATTTTTATTTTTTTTTGCACCGACCCAATACATTTAAAAAAATATATCATCCCTAATTATAATCAAACAGGACATTGATCAGCAATGGTTCTGTAAGAGGTTAACTGATAAAATTGAAAAAAAAATCTAAACAAAGTATTTTCTACCTGAAACAACTCCGGCTAACCCACGGGAGTCGACTTCTGGTCCCAATTAAACCCGAAACAAACATATTAACACGTGACAGTCCATCAAAAACTCGTAAAACGTGTGAAAACACCTTCAATAAATTATTTACCCTTTATCGACCCTTGTAACGGCTTACAATACGAACTCTACTCTCAGATACAAAGTCGAGAATTTAATTTCGTTTAACAGGCATATTTATTAATATCCTATCGCTATTCGAATTTCGACGAAACATACTTATATTTATAGTCCAATTTCGTTTGAATTTAACATATGAGTTGGTAACGACTTTTGTTCACGAGGTGTTATGCTACATATGTGTTAGAGAGACATTAAAGTCGCTAATGACATTTATCGATCCGATTAAACTTACTAATGTTTTGATTTGTACTGTTGTGTATGGAATTTACGTTCCGGAATAGTTTTATTATCTTTCCTTGTGGCGTACGACACTGTTGTGTATTACGCAGCGTAACGCCCTTGCGGCTTGAACACACCTGTGTTGTACGTAAATCTGTATGGATTACGGGCGAGCACAAGTGCAGTGTTTACCTTGGCGCTATAAGACTGCGGGCAGACATTATGTCTGTAAAATCGTAGATGCTACACGGATTCTAAAAAATACAATATTTCTGTGAATTATCAGCGTATCTCCAGTCTAGAGTGAACAGCTTCAGTTTAGTGCCGCTTCCCGCAACGCCGACTCGATGTATATGAGCGCCGCATTCAAAATGTTAAAAGCAAGACAAAAAGACACAAAAACAAAACACAAAATTAGTTTTGAAACAATAACAAACCGTAAAACAGAGTCGAGCGAGAAGGACGAACAGAGGCGAGATTAATGCTATTTTATTGATGCCCGCGCAATACAAGTAATTAAAACCAACAGTCCACAATTCTATGTCAATATAAAAGTTTATTTATATAATTAATTAACCTAATTATAGTATCGATAAACTTAAAATTAACTACAATAAAATTTGCATGGCTGTCCGTCACTACTAAAATCCGGAGTTTATCCATATTATTTTATACTAACCTTATCGTGGAATTTATACTTACACACATACAATCACGATTTTAGTATTTTTGGTTGACGAGTGTCAGGCTCCAGTTGTGGGCTGGATATCTCAACTAATGAAAAACCCCTTAAATTTGATCTATGAAGTAATTACAACGAATATAAGACGATGCGGACGCGTAACCTTGTGGGCGGTCTTCTAAGCGAATGTCTTGTGGAGTGGCGGGGACCTCGTCGTCCAGGGCCCGGGAACCGGTTTGTTACGCCCATCACCCCATGACGTCCATGACGCGCTTTGAGGCAGGAACATCG
>DWON01010747.1:0-10581 GCA_018251015.1 Phocides pigmalion okeechobee
GAGATTGGACGTGGTTGTCCATGGGCTGCAGTGACCACTTAACATCAGGTGGCCTGCATGCCGGTTTCTTACTCTTTCAATAAAAAGAAAGATTTATGGTCACTCAATTTTTCATATCATACGTAGTGAATTGTTTAGTTTTAAAATATAAATATTAATCATATCTACCATAGATCGGTTTAGTTCTGATTAAAGATATTTTGTTACTTTTGAAACCGTTATATAATTATTTAATCTGATAACGAAAGATAACTTTTAGTTTCTTTCCTGTTTTCAGTGGTCAAAGTATGTTATAGACCAATACCTAAGAATTTTGTTTATCGGTGCACGACACTCCGGTTTATACTTGTTCACATAGATATAGTCACAATTTTCATTTTGTGCGTCACCCTTATATGCCCTTAATGTCATAATGCGTAAATGCTGTAACGAAAAACTGTAAATTGTTCAGGAGAAGCCAATACTTTACAATTATTTCAATGTTGGATGGCTAGGAAATGCGTGTAGGTTACCTTGTGTTAAATGGTTTCTGCAGACCGTAAACACCCACGTGCAATCTTAACGTTATCTAACGTCGTTCATAGATGCTATTTGATGATAACTATGATGATCGTGACTAAAATGATTATCTCGCTTCTAAGTATTTTCGACAGTCGCACCTCTCCATACAAAATACAAGAATTGCTTTACAATAGTGATCCGAGTTAAGCCATATTTTTATTCGAGCCCCTCGAGTGAATTTGAACTCGTACTCGATTAAAAAAGAATATTACTCGAGTCTCTATGCACTCGAGTTACCGAGTCAACTCGGCGCATTGAGTTGATTCAGTTGCCACTAGAAGTAACTTCACTACTCTTACAATGTGTATTTTATTTCATATTACTCCATCCATGACAGTGACACTATTTTAATATAGGTATTTGTTTTAAATTGCAAACTTGCAACTCGAGTGCGATTTTTTACTCGAGTGACTCGAAAACTCGAGTATGACTCTAGTGAGGTAGTAAAATTGCTCGAGTGACTCGAGTCACAAAATACTATTCATGTCGCATTACTACTTTACAGCGGATTATCATTACTTTCCTGGTCGAACTATAGATCTACCACATACATAAATATAATAAAATATCATAAATTCAACATGTTTGAATATACACGCACTTACAGTAAAAGGTATTTACACTCCTGAACAGTTTGCATCTTGGTTAAGCGTTCATACCTTTTCACGTCGCAATGATATGATTTCCCAGGCAATGTTCACGAGCGGGCTTAAGGAATGCGAGATGTCGCGGGTGCGGCTTCAGGGCGTGTGCCCGTCGGCCATGGCGTGGCTGGTCTACTTCATGTACACGGGCAAGGTGCGCATCACGGAAGTAACCGTGTGCCAGCTGCTGCCTGCCGCCACTATGTTCCAGGTATTTTAGTTTTCGCTAAGGATTCTTCGGTCTACGTACACAATGCGTTGTTAGATACCTAGTAACTGATTAGATAATTAATGTTTTCTTTGGCATGGACATAGAGATAATTTTTTATTCATAGCGATGGTGTTTTAAACACGGTAATGAAATTTGCTACCAAAATCAACTACTTAAAAATCTCGACTTAGAGCTAAAATTGGATTATAAAAAGTTGCCTAAAATAAATATACAAGTTAATTTATTCGCATTTTAGTTCTGTGACGTTCCACTATTATAATATTTTTATAGCTATGTATGTTTGTACTAATTTTATCATTCCTTTTTATATTAAATAGAGTAATAGACACAAATCACATGCAAAGTAGACTTCCTATTTATAAATTTTATTTTATAATACATTAATATTTTAAAGAGTGGACAGTTGTTACGACAGAAAAAAAAACATTGATAAAAATGGTGTGATAAACATAGCATGAAGACTTTGGCCAGATGCCACATTGTAATCATGACTGTGCTGTTAGCCGCAGGAACATTGGAACTAGAGAAAAAGTAACTAAGATGTTAAAATTTATATAACAATTTATAGCTACGTAAATCGTTACTGTCTTATCGTTAATGAGTTTCTGAAAGTGTAACTTTTAATACTTTTCTACTAAAACATCGAAGAAATATAACATTATCATCAGATAATAATCATTATCATTATTGAAATCAGTAGTTTGTGACATATTTGCTTCAATAGTTATAAAAATTGTGTCCGCTCCCTCCCCCAACTCTTAAACCATGGTATTTAAAATATCTAATAAATTTTGTGAGCTAATAAAAATTTAATCAAATCAAAAATAAATTTCTATTCTATCGTGTACACCCGGAGGCAGAGAGCAAGCGACATATATCGTAGTTGTGTGTGGCAGATCTCGAACGTGATAGATGCGTGCTGCGCGTTCCTCGAGCAGCAACTGGACCCCTCCAACGCGATAGGTATCGCCAACTTCGCGGAGCAGCATTGTTGCGCGGACCTCAAACAGAAAGCAAATCAATTCATTGAGAGAAACTTTACACAGGTAACTTTGACTTTACTCGTGCTGTAGACAACTAGAATGTAAGTAAGTAAGGAAGTAAGTAATCAAGTACGTAGCTTGACTTTGGCAAGAACCACAGCCCTCAAACAGAGGTCCATCAGATTGTAACAAGAAACTTTGCAATGTAACTTTGACTTTACACGAGCCGTAGACGGATCGCCAACTTAGTCAAACTGCACTGCCAGGCGGATTTCGAGTAAGTAAATTCGTTCATCGAAAAATCTTTACACAGGTAACTTTGACCTTAGAAGAATCGTAGATAATTAATACGTAAATACGATCGAGATAGCTAACTTCGTCGACGAGCATTTATATGCGGATTTCAAGCAGGATGCCAAAACTTTAGTACACAAAAACTTTACATAGATAAATTTGACTTTACTCAACCTGTTCTACTTTCTCGCACATGTAAGTATTTAAAATTCTTGTTCTATTGATACAATTGTATAATGAAGTGACAAGGAAAGTAAGCGATTATGTTGCTGTTTGGTTTTTCTTTGCCTTCTTAAGTGTTTGTTCGGCCATCTCAAACAATTCTAGTGGATAACCGATTAAGTGGTCATTATACTACTCAACATCAGGTGGTTTGCGTGCTCGATTGTTACTCTTCTCACATAAAAAAATACCACTCCAGGCTTCCCTTGGGGTAGAGTATTGGGTATTGTGGGTAGAGTCCTGCACCCACATGTGTGACATAAATATGGTTACCAAGCACTAATTGATTTTACAGAAAGTCATATTAAATTGGTCGAAAAGGAATAGAATTCCTTTCAAGTACGGTAAATACTCAATTATGTCTAGCTTATATCGTATTGACGAGTCATACCTACTCGCATTTATTAACCGACGCGTCTTATTCGCGTCATAACTTGCATTTTGGTTTTTCCCTGTTATATATAGCTGTCGAGCTTTCCTACTATACATTAATTTGATAGTTACGTTATCTTGCTTAGGAACAGTTCGAACGGAATAATAGCTATTATGCAATAATATAAACTATTACAATCATTTTAATATACGCATGTTATTCTGAAATTAATTAATGTTACCTATGTATATGAAACAACTGCGGAACTTCGAATTTGAACTTTAAACCCTTTGGCTTATGGTATTAAGTTATTTTGTAACCCGTAAAGGATAAAGGGAACCTGTTATCTTTGTCTGTACCTTGTCACGCCGAGTTTACAATATATTGCAAGTCATCTCCTCTTTATGACTTGACTCTGAGTGCACGTTTAGTACATTTTACTTACTACTGACGGTTGTAACTTTAAATTAGCTTTCTAAAGTTATACTGTGCAATGTTTATTCATCAAGGACTGATTAAAAAGAGTGCCGAGAGTTTTTTCCGTCGGCTTTTTTCTCCCGATCCACCTTAGCCAACAGGGCGCTCAAAGCCGATGTACTGATTTTACACTTTACCCTTGACATTCATTAAGTGTATGTAAATACCTTACGATGAAATAAAATATTTAAATTTGAATTTGAAACAACGAAACACTTAAATAACCACATTTATTTAAGTATCTGTCCTGTTCTTTCATTCCGCATAAGTTTTTACGTTCGAGATATTATCAGCGCGAATCGTTAGATTCAAAAAAAACTTATAAAATTAATATTTGAGACATCAATAGCGCGAATGATTATTTTTAAAAAGTAACTTGTAAAATTTATATTCTAGGCATCACCAGCCCGCATCGTTATACTGTAAACACAAACACACAGAAATTTATCCACATATATTATTTTTGTATAAGCGTGCAAGCAGAAATCGATGTGCTATAAAGCTCGTGATTGCCGTGACCACGATCCATGCTCCTGATTAGAAATATCGGCAATTAAAAGTCGTTAATAGTAAATATCCGTTACATAGTAATGTATCCGCGATGATATTACTAAGCTCGAAATCATAAATTTCTCTAATTTCCGCTTTACTACTTCTGAGGACTAGGGCCTTCAAACAGTGAATCTGTTTTACTACGCACCGTTCAAAGATAAGCACAGCATCAAACCACGTCGAAGAATCACCTTTTGTACGTATGTATTAATAACATCGTTCGTGTTATTTCCAGGTATGTCAGGAGGAAGAATTTCTACAATTGACGGCAGCTGAACTTATTTCGTTGGTCCGAAAGGATGAACTTAATGTCAGGGAAGAGAGAGAGGTGTACAACGCAGTGCTAAGTTGGGTAAGAATATTGTTTCTATACTTCTTTTTATTCTTACAAAATGGTCACGTGCTGACCATATGACTCTTAAAGTCGCTATCGACTATGGACATCTTAAAGATTTCTGAGGACTAAGATTGTCGCCTCACTTGCAGTGTAGCCGGCAACCACACCTTACCAATCAAAACTTACGAGATAGTTCATTTCGTATTATAAAGCATTACTTTTGTTTCGGTTAGAGAGGTGCGGTTGTCGGCTACTCTTGTAGACGAAGCGACCATCTTAGACCTCAGGAGTAGCAACGCATCCACGCTCGAGCTTAGATAGGATTTCAGTCATATTTGTGATGATGATGTCAGCGTATAACTGTCCACTGCTGAACATAGGCCTCCCCTAGAGCGTGCCATGTTGTATTTGTGATTATACATGAATGTCTGTGGGCTGCGACTACTTACCATCAGGTGGTTTGCATGTTCGTTTGCTACTCTTCTCACATTAAAAAAAAGGAAATTTATGTACATTCCCAAAAGAGTACGTAACAAAAGGTATAACCTAAAGTTCGAATAAATTTATACGTGTCAAGTTATTATCGTTGAACTTAGACGCAGTCTGTGAAACGCGCAAATAAATGACACAGCATATAACATTATGACGAATTGCGGCTCATAAATGTAATACATAGTACGTGGTTATAATACGTCGTCGCGAGCCGCGGGAAACTCTTTTAAATAAATAGTACGCAATAATGATATCCGTTTCGATTTCCCATAACAGTAATGAGTAAGTTTAAATACGTTTTAACACTGACTGCGGCGCGGATATATATGATTGGGTCAGTATTGCGGGAGGCGGCAGTAAACTGGAGCTTATTTGATTAGTGTGAAGATACGCCGACAAATTACTGTAATATTGTATTTTTAGCGTCTGTGTATCATCTACGAATACACAGACGTAAAGTCCGTCTTGTAGCGCCGACGTAAAAACAGCACTCTTGCTCGCTCGTAATCCGTACAAATTTATCCGTACAACACAGTTGTGTAGGAGCCGCAAGCGCGTCGCGCCCAGAATTACACAGCAGTGTTGTAGCCGCAGGGAAAGGGTTAAAAGGTGATAGAACTACAGTTCGACCGGGGTGGTACAACCGCTGCTCTCATAATACACCGTAAAACCATTCCTCTGCTTCGGTTGAAACATGCAATTACCAACTACACTTGCGAAACGACCGTCACAATCCTCAGGAGTTGCAACGTATCTATGACGTCAGACATCCATGAAATCCATAAACCTTTTGACATGTCGGAACGCAGTCTAGCTTTTCCAACCAAGAAAAATAAATGAAGTTAATTTTTCTATTTATAAACGGTGGTAGAACGCGACTTTTCAATACCACCCTTATAGTCACTTGTTAAGCAACTCTTGTTCTTCGATTAAAAAGGCACAGCTGCGGCCTACACTTAAAAATGACGCGACTGTCTTCATCTACGGGAGTAGCATTGCATCTATGTACGTACGAGATCAAATATCAGTCCTATTTGTACGTAGATATCTATGGGCTGCAGTAACTACTTGACATCAGCTAGCCTGTGCTGCTGTGCTATGCAAACTTTGTATATGCTATGGTTCTGTGAGCGGCAGTGTCCGCCTAATATCATAATGGATGCGGGGTTATAAAAAGACTAACGAAATATATGAACATACAACAGATATGAATAGATATATGCATCACTATTTAAATATCTACCCAGCTAGAAGTCTAGCCTTGGACCCTCCGCATTTCAGACCGACTCGTTCTTTTAGTAGTATTAGTATTTGTCAAGTGTAATTAACGTAATTGCGGATTAATTAAATAAGTTAATTTATTATGTAAGGTCAAGTCTAAATCGCGTATGACACATTTGTTATTTCCTACAAGGAATAGATCTTGTCTACTTTAACATGTAAATACCGGCGTACAATTTGGAATATGGCTTTCAATGCAAAAAAGTCAATTTTAGGTTGATGTATTACACGGAAGGGCAATATCGTTTCGCTCGCGCATATCGTAGTTCGTAGGTCGATCGACCCTGAACGTAAACCTGATGTTAAGTGCAGGCCACCTGATGTTAAGTGGTCACTGCAGCCCATGGACAACCATGTCCAATCTCAATCAGAACAAGTTCTATTTAAGGATGGACGCGGATGCGTTCCTACTCTTGAAAACTAAGATGGTCGCCTCCAATAATGTGTATCTGGCAACCACACCTCCCCAACCGAAACACAATACATGAAAAACATGTTGCTTTACGACGGGTTATGAGGGTGACGGTGGTGCCGCCTCGGGCGATCTCTAACGGCTCTACCACCTTTTAAACCTTTCTTTAGACTGGAGATGCTCCCACATTTCACTAAAATATCTTTTAGCATCTCTGTATCATATACGAATACACAGGCGTAATTGTAGCCCGGTCTTGTAGCGCTGACATAAATAGCACTTTCGTTCGCCCGTAATTCATAAAGATTTGTATGTACAACACAGGTGTGTACAAAGCGCAACCGCGTTGCGCCGCGCAATATACACCAGTGTTGTACGTAGCAGGTACAGTGTTAACGTTGGAGAAGTAGACAAACAGCGCGCAGGCCCCTGATATTAAACGTACTCTGCAGCCTACGGACATCCATGTCTATCCTCAAACAGGACTAAATAGGATATCTTGTCTGACGAGTTCTGAGGATTGAATAATCGCCACTCTTGTCAATATAACACCCCCACACACACACACACACTCGAACCGAACTATTGGTCAGTTACATATAAATATTCTGTACTCTCTATAGTTCCTTGATTTATATTCATGTGTGGCCATGCAGGTAAAGTACGATGAGGACCGACGGCACCCTCGCATGGAGCACATCCTGCAAGCCGTGCGGTGCCAGTACCTCACGCCCAGCTTCCTCAAAGAGCAGATGAGCACGTGCGCCGTACTCAAGAAAGTGCCCGCCTGTAGAGAATACTTAGCTAAGATATTTAAGGTGAGTCATCAACGAATTACTGTCTCTCAAAGTGGGAATGCTTAGGCTATACTCATTCTATCTATACTCACTCTATCTATAGTCACTCTATATTCACTCTGTCTATTACGTTAACCAATTGCGAATTGATAGACTTTACACACCTTTTAGTACTTTATGAGAAACGTTCATATATGTACTTTTCCTCACAATATTTGGATTCACTATTAGAGAAATGATAATAAAAACCTCATATGCTCATAACTTTAGAAAATCAAAGTTCGAAAGGGTCGAAAAATCACTTTGAAAGGCTCATGTGAGAGGCCCGAATCATAACACTAAACTGCTTTTATTTAATTTTATTTAAGTTATGTGATGCGTACAAAGAAATTTTCCTTTTTTTTCATTACGTGTAATAATTTGATAAAGAACTGACTTAGACATTTAATAACCGATAATCATAAAATATTTTTTGCTTAGTAATAATTCTAAGAAAACAATTACTAACATTGCGGGTTATCTGTAAAGGTTTTTTTTATTATTAATTACATTTTATTTATACACCTAGATTATACGCTATAGAAACATCATGCTATTTATAGATTACTTTGTTGCACCTTTTATTTTTAGCTTGGAAGTAGCAAACGAACATGCGGTCCATCTGACGAAAGGTAAGTGGTCACTGCCTACTGCTCATACAAAACTAGCAGTGTTCTATCAAGGTCTAAAATATTAAAAAAAATATTTATTTGGTTACAAATTCATTTTTTGAATTCTGTTTATATGCATAGATAGATGTGTGACAGTTAGGTCACAAATAGTTATGGCGGTCATTGTACAACGAAGAATAACAATAACAGACACTTAAGTGTAAGAAATCAAATAGCAAAGTAAAAACACTGGTGAACAAATAACTTTTTATAATAATCAGCGCATAAGACGCCAACCAAATACTACCGTCTTCTGTATTTTATTTCTTTTGTTTTTTTTTTTCTCATTCTATCTCCAAAGTTCATAATCAAAAGTATACGTTGCCAACAAAAGGTGTGTTCTGATTTTTATTTTAAATTTATGTTTTTTTCTCAATTATACTTGTCTTATAGCGTTATATCAAAATAGTATAGGACATTGCTATTGTTAAATGTTAAGGTGACAATTATTTTGACTTTTGTAAGTTATTTTGGCGATTTGAACTCCTGAAAACAAAATGAGGAAAGATAAATCCCTTAAACTCAATATATTTACGCACTTTGACCGCTGTTCTGTTAATACAATACATTTATGACAAATCGTCATACTAAAAGGATAAAGTGAGTTACGGAATCCCATACACCAGGGTACAAAGATCAAACTGCACAAAAATTACCGTCAAAACAGACTTATTATTCCAGTTACATACCGTTGCGTAGTTACCGTTTCATTATAATTGTATGAATCAATCGTGCTTGCGATGTCTATGCGTCAAACTGACGCTCGAAATACGCTATATTTGATATCACTCCGTTTGACCTATTAGTGCACGAGCTTTTTCATAACCAATAATTTACACCAATATTTACTATCTACTCTCTGAAATAAACGATAATACGTAGACTTACGTAAATCCAGAGTTACGCGATTTTCAAATCTCGTCGACTTTTTTCATGTATGTTTTTTGTTAAGATTCGTCGTAAGAATTTGCCTTTAGACAGTCCAATCAGAAGACCAAATGACGGTTGAAAACCGCCCAATTGATCTTAAACTTGACTCATAAATTAAAAAAAACAATAAATAAAAGAGTTCATTTTTTATATACAAATAATAAAAAAGGGTTTCCAATATTGTATTTTTAATTTAATAAACATAAATTTCTAAAAAAATTTTTAGACTTTAGTTCCAATTTAAAATCATTTTATTGTACCCCGATTTACGCGAATTTGACTTACGCGGTTATCTCTGAGTCCCTCCTATCACGTATGTATAATAGTCCAACACATCATAGTCGATACACAAGATTGAAATCGGTAAAATTATTTCATATATTATGATTATAATTACTGCTCAAATTTATTGCAGACTTTTATCTGTAAGATATCAGAAAATCGTCATGCAAAAATCTTTTTCACTTCTATGAGGTACCAAAAAAAATCCGGTCCCCTTAAAAATCAGACGTCTTAGGCTCAGGCCTACTCAGCCTGCTGGTAAATCCGCCACTGATGATACACCCCTCTTTTTTTACGAGTTAACGATCGAAAAGAAATTATTGACGTCATTTACACCTGGTTCGTGGATTATTACGATATGCCACGTCACAATTTGTCATAAATCTTATAATATGTATATTTTTTGTTTTTGTCTTGTCATTGTAATATCATATCATTATGATAACTAAAATAAATTGTCATCGTCAATAAAGATTATCGTTATAACATGTTATAAGTACGGTAAACACTGAGAGATATTCTAAAAATTTAATTGCAGATCTGTCAGAGGTTCGATAGTGGAAAGTACTGTAGCGTATTTATCTTGTAGCGTCATATCAGTATAGTATAAATACAATAGGAATATCAATGCGAATATTAGAGCTATAGCTCGGGCGGGGAATTACCATCGCCGCACTCGTAATCAATCGTAAAGTAACGGTTCCATTGGACAGATGCGGTTGACGTCCTCGGAAATAGAAATACATACATCAATGGTACGAGCTCATATACGATTTCAGTTTCGTTTGTTGTCCGTGGATGTCCACGGACTTCAGCGAAATGTCAACATCAGGTGGCCTGCATACTAGTTTGCTACTTTCGTCTTTCCAAAAATGTATTATATTATTTTAGTTTCTTCAAAAATGTTTACAAGTTTTTGTAGCTAAACTCCTATCTTCTGTTTTAATTTGCAATGTGTTAAAGACAGTGTCTTCCCCGATATAGCGCAGTATGCAATATTTG
>DWON01010748.1:0-10581 GCA_018251015.1 Phocides pigmalion okeechobee
GGTTGTCCATGGGCTGTAGTGACCACTTAACACCAGGTGGCCTGCATGCCCGTTTCTTACTCTTTTGCAATAAAAAATAAACAAAAAGATAAATATTTAAATAAAATAATATTTACATTCTCCTTCTTCAATTTTGAAAATATCTATATATAAACATATCTACAATACATACATAAAATAAAAATCTTGATAAGTGTTGGTAAATTCCATAGATTTCGATTTTATTCACTATCTATATATATCACAAACTCTATGCAATTAAACAGTGACATTGACATTTCTTATTGCTATAGAGAATACTCATAAGTTATAAATGTTATTTTTGCTTGGATTGATTAATTAGAATGGTTGTCTATGTGTAGATACAAAATTTTAGGCAAATATCAATGTAAAATGGCGCAAATAAAAACACAAAATATAAGTGGTAAGGGTAATGCCGGAAAGTACATAGATAGATTCCCAAGGATATATGCCGCAGGTATCAGAAGCTTACAAACTGATTTACAAGTAGTCCACTGTTTAAAAAATGGCCAACATGTCGTCAATCCTTTTCAAACGAAAAGTGCACCATTTAAAAGAACTAAACATGTACAATCTTCAGGAGAAAAAGATATGCGGAATGCTGGCCCTTTCAATGAAGGTTCAGAGTTAATAAACCCTCCAGGAAAATCTAAATTTCAAACATTAGTTGAAGATTTAAAAAGTACTGTTTATAAATCTTATTGGAATAACGAAGTTGGAAAGGGACCTGACCTTGCCTCCTACTTGCCGCCAAATTTAGATTTTAAAAACACAACATTTGGGAAAAAGACTGAGCGTGTTGATAACTTATATGACATTATTATGCCTAAATGTATAGCTCCAGTCGAAAATGTATCGTCACAATCTCCAGGAACTCAATTAAAACGAAATTATTGTAAGCCCTCATATGATCCAAATAAAACTTACGGTAAAAAAAATTATGCGGACAAAAACGGGAAATTCGTAAAATGTTGCTTAACAGATGAGAAGATAAATAAGGGAACTGCTTTAAGAAAGCCTATAATAACGGCACAAGTAAATTTTGAAAATAGACATCAACCTGAACTCGGGAAATGTTTAACACCTAATGAAAATATCAACCGTGTACCAAAAGGACATGTATTTGGTAAAGTAGAACCAAAAGATAATATTGTTGGATGTTTTACGAATTGTGAACTAAATCCCGATAGAGAATTATTTAAAAAATGCTTAGCTCACTTGAATACACTACGAAAATTTTTATCAAAACGGTTTCATGGATCATTTTTTCATGAATTTTATTTACAATTAAAATATTTAGATACTACTATGAACGGTTGGTTATCAAAAGATATTATATATCGCTTATGTGCTACTAAATATATTCGGTTTAATCCAAGTTTAATTGAACCTCTTTTGTCAATGTGGAAAGCGATCAATGGCTCGGATATACAATATAGAACTTTTATTAATATTATAAACTTTAGGGAGCCTTTACCATGGCTTCCAAAAGTGTGGGATATTCCCCCAGAATGTACTGAGTTTAGCACTACATATATGGACATGGTGAGATCGCACCAATATTATAATAGGATTGATATGGCTGGAACTCCTTCGGGAAAATATTTTGATAAAGATTTTCCCATTACCCCGGATGGTTATTGCAAGGCTGATAGAAGTTATCTACCTCATGAATCTGATGCAAAAGCTTGTCTTTGTCCAAGTGTGTTTACCTTGTTGGGAATAAGTCATCGTGACATGTATACTGAAAGGGAGCCAGAGAAGGTAAAAAAAGTATTCAAAGCTATTGAGAAAGACATGGATGAAGATATGTTTCATGCTATATGGAAAGACTCCACGAGGTATCATCCGAAAGGAATAGTTTGCTATGAAACTTTTCGAAGAGCTTTGAACAAATATAGGAAAAAAAGGGAGTATTGATGTATTTGATAAGACGAGACCGATGAATACTAATATACATAAGTTACCTATGTTTATTTAATTAGTTTAGGTTTAATTTTACGTTTACTTTATTTAATTACGTAGGAAACAAATTATTTAGGGAGAGAGTGTATTATTTTAAGCAGTATCTATGGAAAGTATTTTATGGTAAGTAAATAAATTTAAACAATATTGTATGAACCTGATTTTACTAATCAATTCTAAGTTCCAGAAACACATAGCTTTTATTTCTTTTTATGGGAAACAAAGGGACAATTATGAAATATGTATAAATACCTTTCAATCTCTTTCCTTCGGGGGTGCAGGGACCCTTGTTAAGCAGACATTTGGCGTAAGAGTTCAATAATCTTTCATTTTCCAAAACTTCCGATAAGTTGAAGTCATCGTTGGAAGAATCGTATTTTTCTTGCGCGAACGCCACCACGGCAACGCAGAGAATAAGAAGTGCGATCTTCATGTTTCAATAGATGCGTTCGCAGAGAAGAACAAACCAGTACAGTCCGAAGTAGGATCGTTACACATATTTATATAAAGGACAACAAGAATTTATGTAGATTCTCGGAAAGGAAGGCAAGAACATGATAATTGTTAGTCCAGACATTGTCCTTGCTAATACCTATTGATGCATTATATATGTTGCACAGTTAATCAAGTGAATTAGATCCAAGAAAATTCTTATACGTAAATAATCACTAGGTAGATGTTAGTCTATAATTGCTGTAAAGTACATAATAATACGAATATATTTTTCACATCTCATTTAATAAGTTATAAATGCACGATACTTACATAATACAGGTTTATCAATTCATCTTAATGATGATTTAAGGAAATATTTATGATTTATTTCAATGCGTGCTGTTTTTGTTCCCCAAAAAGCTTTTTGGCCATACATCCTATTTATAATACTTAGGAAACGTACTTTGAGAGTATAAAAACCCGCAAACAATCTATCATTCAAATCATAAATAAAAATTTTACTTAAAGAAACATTGCAATAAATAGCTAAGGTAGTCTTTATTTTTCTTTGTTAACTATATTTCTATTAGACTAATTGCCGGTTACTAGGAAGTTATAAAGCGCATCACGGTTCAACTGCGTCGGGTCATATTTGTCGATAAGTTCCATAAAGCGGGGTTCACTCTTTGCTCTGATGCCGAGTAGCAGTTTGCGAACAACTGCCTTTTGTTTCGATGAACATCTACCGCAAGCTGTTTGTATAGTCTCTGGCAATGCTCCTGGAAAAAAAAAATTATTATTTCATATATCTACAACGCCATCTACTATCGAAAAACGTGTGAACTAAAATGGGTAAAATCAAAACATTGACTTTGTGATATTAAAATAAGCAAATGAAAATAGAAAAAGGTTTTATCGATTTTTTTTAGGTTTTTATTAAGTTTTGGATGCTACTTTTATTGTATATTTGATAATATCCTAACCTACAGTATTCTCGGATGTACCTTTGTCTTTATGTTTCTATTAATTAAGGGTTAGTTCGTTCAAGTATACTACTCTCATATTTAACTTTCGCCTCCATTTTTACATTTTGATTTATAATAAAAGTATTTTATACACATATACACACTACTATATAGCAAAGATTATAGGTTCTGAAATAACTTTTCCATTGACAGTAAATATCCAAATTAAGTATTTACTTGTCCGTGAATGGCATCCATAGAACTCGGAAACGTTGTCTACAAATATCGATGTATTTTAATTTACAACTTACGCTTAAAGTTTTTGCCATCCTTCGTACACGGGCCCTTCTCCATCACACATTTGTAGTACGCAAGCAGGATCCTTTCATTCTGAATGATAGAGTCTGCGTTGAAGTTGTCATATCGGTTATGAAATTGCTGGGCGGAACAGGACACTACCACTAACGCGCAAATACAGATCAACCAAGTACGCATGTTTATCTGAAAAGATACATTCATCATCGTTATTATCATTATCATTATCCTTATCCTTATCACTGTCATCATTACTTTCGCCATCCTAACTATCATCTTGATTGTCATTGTGACTATTATCTTCATTAACAACAACATTATCGACCCATCCTCAATTACAGACCAACGTGGATGGAGGGAGGATGATGGAGGCCTTTTTTCATACACCTTACTATCTCTGGGAAAATGGGTTAACAAACATTATACACTTTTGAGAACTTTTCAGAAAGCTCTTAATCAGGACTGTAAATTTCTTCATTTTGTGTAAAAAATACGCGTTAATAATAACACAATTTAAAGGAAAAAAGAAGAGGAAAGATATGTCAAATAAAACTAATTACATAATTTATATTCAAGTGTAGATTTATATGGTTACCCTCAGCGTCAAATAGAACGTGTGTATACATTATTTCCTACCACTCTTTGTTTGTCATCATTAAAGGAAACTAGCACGATGACAATCTGAGCCATTATTTCATCGTATTGAGGGTTATGTGGTCTATAAGGATATAAGCGTCTTCCGTTGTCCTAAAGTAGATTTAATTTTGCAGAATAACGACAGTAAAACTACAAACCCTCTGTGAGAACTAATGTAATGTTATTGCCTTCATCCATTTCTTTTCTACAAATAAGAAATGTAGCCCTAATAATAAAATTAGGTTTTATAATATAATATTTTTTATATTTTATGAAATTATTTCTTTATAATTTCATAAAATAGTAACAATAATCGTAAAATAAAATATCATAGTTTACTGAAAACAATTTTATGTAATGTGAAAACATAAATCTTAACGATATGGTATAAGCTTTCAAAATTTTAAGTACACGCGCCAGAAATGTAATTTATGTTTTTAGATAATGACTAGTCACGGAAAGTAATGTATAAACACAGATTATAATATGAATGTTAGCACTGTTATTCGTCCCTGAAACTAAGATTAATGAAAAACAAAATTTAGCAAGATCTTTTTATCCGAATTTCAAAAAAGAGGCTTTACGTTTATATTTAAAAAACGTAAATGTAAGAAACATAGACAACGTTGGTACAGCGTCGGCCGTTGTACCATAGATACTTTCACGGTTAGTAGTTCACGTCACTTTCTAACTAAGTAAAGTAGTAACACAACAAGTATATTGATATTGTACTTACAATTGAAGAAAGTGTCCTTCAAGCACGACGGTCAATGTCGGTATGGGAGCATCTCGGTTAGAAGGTGGGGTGTACATTTCTCTAAAACCAGTCCGGAGGAAAAGGTCGATGTAACGGGCCGCATACAAAACACGCCTTGCCCGGAATAAAAGAAAGCGTTAAAAAAGCGCATAATGCGGCCGTCGGCGAATCAATATACAGGCACAGCATTTAGTTCATTTGTGTTTGTAACCGTAAATTTGTTATTGTTTTGTGTAATGTAAGTACTAAATGAGTTTGCTGTCCATTTCGTCGGAAATAGTCACTAGCAACATTTGTAAACAATTCCATATAGAGCAGGGTTATAGGAAGTGCCTGTAAGAAAACATTTATTTTTGTATACATGAACCTAGTTGTCGATGATGTAGAAATATTACTTATAAATAATATTTTTCATTATGTATACTATTCTGGAAATCACAACAACTATCAAGCTATTAGTACTAGCTATGCATCGTAGTAATTATGGTTACTGATACTAAATGCTAAATATATATTGTAATATTATTTAATACTTTTGGAATATCTCGAATTTCACAAATTTAAAAATAAAACTTGTTGGTATGGGCTAAGACATCTCCTTTTTTAATCTTTAATATATTTTCAGGTTTTATTGGAATTTGGTGGCAATGCCCTTAGTTGGGTTGTGAGGATTTTGACCCTGCGTTAAATTCCAGAATGTGCTTGAATTACTCGCAAGAATGTCGAAATTTAAGGCATTAAAATTTGGTAACATTTCAGTTTTCAACAAACAAGGAATGCAAAAGTCCTATATTTTATTCTTTTGCAAGCACGTCGATTACCGGTCTACATGTATTTTCTCTTAAGGTTTTTATTCAAATAAATAAGCACACATTATCATAATAGTGCGATATTCTATTTATTTTTAGTTCAATGTTAAAGGAACAACAAGACACATACAACTTTAATCAGAATGAAGTTCTATTTGACGTTGTACGTAAACGCGTTGCTATGAATAAGGACTAAGATGGTCATAAATACTAGAGTAGTAAATTCGGTCCTTTGTTTATTACGCAGTTATGGAACCTAATTCTGACATAAGCTATTCTAATGCAAGTTATCAGGCAAATATTTAATAAAATAGATTAAGAATGGCAGTTCGTTTATCAGGAACTTTTGAAGAACTAAACAAAAGTATATTCAGAAAAAACCTAAACCTTTTGTATTATATTGGTTATAAGTAATAGAAAAATAAAAGAAGGATTAAAATTAATAATTTGGATAAACACAGGCCTCAAGAAAGAAGTGCTAGCCTAGTGGTAAAGATATCATACGAAGTTCCCAGGTTTAAATTTTTCATATTTCGAAGTTACGAACTATTTGTATTTATATAGTTCATTATGTGGTATTGTCAAAAAAATTACATTTTTTCAATTTTTTTTACAGACGTATTATATATGATTTGTTAAAACATAAAATCATATTTTGTATTAAATGCAGAATTGTTATTTTTAAAAATAAACATAGATAAAGTCTAGCATAATTCATTTTTGAACTTTGATATATAATAGGTATCCGATTTTATGGTTAGTTTACTGCAGCTTAACTGTGTAACGATTCCGATTATCTATTTACAAGTAATTAAATGATAATGGAATGGAGCTATTTCTTGAATTGTTATAACAAATTGTGACGATATGTGGTTAAAACTCGATTCTTGTTGTTGATTGTTGCTGATTTATCAACTACCTAACCTTGATTTGTTGGCTGTAGGTATTAAACGATGGTTTAATTGGTCTGCGGTTACAATGATTACGTTATCTATTGATCGCAAAGTTATAAGAGTTCCCCTAAAACAGTTTTATATAAACTTACCAGGGGAGTACCCAAATCTTGTAATTAATGTATAGCTTGTATAATTTTTGAGTTTACATTTTGTTTTTAAATAAGAAAAATTGTAATACCTCTTAGAGCCAAGTTGATCGAAGTTTGACTGAATCGGGGAAGTGTGCAAAAGCTTTTCTGCGTCTCCGTTCTGCGGAACACGCCAAGTTTTTAGTTAATTGGAACCCGACATAACTTATCGGTCAGCCGATGTCTGAACGTACTCGTCCCGTGATTTAGTGACGTAAAAAAAGAAAATAGATTAAGGTTAAACTCCCTCAGATCAAATCTTAAAACAATTATAGGGTGATATACGTGAGAAAAGTACACGAGCTTGCCATCTAATTTTAAATAGCCAATGGATCATAGACATCCCTATACAACCTTATACGAGACTGATATCCTAGCTAAGCTAGTATGTAGATGCCTTGTCACTCATGAAAACTAAGATAGTTATCTTACTTTTAAGTGTAACCGATAAATCACAGCATGTAAAGATATTGCAGCGCTAGATTTAGGTGTGGATTTAGATGTTTTTTCATTTAAGGTAGCTATTTATTTTTATTTTTATTTCTTAGTTTAGTTATGATGAGGTAATAGTGAAGCGGGTTGTCCATATATTACAAAGTAACATAAAACAGTATACATGAAGCGCGAACAGACTCGCATCTCATGCAGATATTGAATGCTCGAAGTCAAGCAACGTTGAACGCGGTCTGGAATTAGATGGGTGACCGCTAGTGACAAACTACATGTGCGCTTTCGTGCTACAGCAAGCACATTGAACAATCAGTTCCAGGCACTATTCATAGATGGCAGTCGTTAAGTCATGCTAGAGCCTCCGTTGGCGGTATAAAAACTTCCGAAATACATGTATACATACATGTACATCTTATTGTTACATGTTATTAACCTGCATTGCAGAACAGTATAATAGATATATTAGAACAGCGGCATAATAGAGGGTGCTCTTGAGATCCATGCAGTATTTAGTAGAGCAGTAGAGATGCAGAACTAGGTCTAAAGTCTGCGGGTCTCCACCAAAATGAGAATGAGAAAGATTAGGCCATGGTCAACCACGTACGCCAAGTGCAGATTGGCAGACGTCACACAACCATTAAAAACTTTATCGTAAACTCTCAGACATGCTGATCTTCCCACAACGGTTCACTGCTTTATTAAAACAAGTGAAAAGTAATTTCTAATACGCACAATAATTCACAACTTCGAACATCAGGGATGCGTGCCAAAGATTCGAACTTTAAAACACAGTGTAACGGCTAGAATCTCAATCACTAGGCTATAAACTGTCTTACAAATATTTAATACCGGGTGCAGCGCTACCACTTTTGCTATACAGTATAAATAGGCGTAAAAGCGCCTTTTTTATTTCAAAGGATAAAACCCAAGGAAGTTCTTGTTAATCCCCTTGTTTTTGTAATTCAGCCTTGGAAGAATATACCATTTATTATTTACAACTTACACATTTTTAATGGCACATATATATTGAGTATGTTTCATGGGTCTCTTAGTTTTGAGATTTTTTTTGCAATATCACTTAAAAAAAGCGCCGTTATTGCCAAAAAATCAATAAATAAAACTAAACACTGCGTATACTTTATGAAAAAGACGAGTTTTATTGAGAAGAATTGCTAATATCAATATATAGGCGTTAGGTACATGATAACAATTGAATCAATTAATAGAAACTCAACAGGTGCTTAGAATAAAATTAACTAAGAAACTTTTTATCAATGCAACTGACAAACATATATTTACATACAGGTAATATAAGATTGCTGTTAACGTTAAAAACTAACGTTTAGTGTGATAAAAATGAGATTATATCAGTAATCAACTTTTGCTGGGAATCCTGTTCTATATGAAATTCTTTAAAACATTTCTTTAAGTGCGTCTGTATATAGTGTCCATCACAGTTAACTGTATATTTAGAAAAATAAACTTTGCAATTCATGCACGATGGATAGATAATTCTAGACTCCAAATAAATAATCAACCATCATTGATTGATAAGCAATAAATGGAGTCATTTCTGTTGTATGTACTTGTATCGAATAATTATGTATAGGACACAGAATTAACTTATGATGGACAATTATAGTTTTCCCACGTTTTCTTTGCATAATATAAGGAAGTACAACAATGATGTTCATTACAAATAGAGTAATTTTCCATGCTCTAGTGAAATCTATTCATTTCAGGCTTATAGCTTTGTATATAAACACTGACCATTGTCTTGTCTTGGGATACTTTTCAGCATTGCACGGGTAAGTTTTGTTTATTACTAACACATAACAATTTTTTTTCGTAATACATGATAGGACTACTATTACTACTAGTATCGACTATCTTCTATTAGTATAACCTAATATTAGGCGATGTAATTTAACACCTAATAAGTATTAGTTAGGTATTAGTTAGTTACACTAAGAGTTTTATGTATTTTTTGTGTTATTGAATTTGCTAAGATATACCTAAAAGTCGTCATCGCCATCAGTAACTTTTTGTAACCAACTTTCTACCAAATATATCTCTTATCACAGATGATTTGATACTTATGAAGAATAGCATGGTTATTACATACGGCAATTACGCCTTGCCACCGAAATGCAAGAATTGCTTTACGGCGGATTATAAGGATGGAGGTAGTAACAATCCGGTCCTATTATGGTTCTTTCAGCTTATGGAATAGAATGTTTAGTAGGTATTTTAATTCAAAAAATGAATTATCTTTTTATAGTAATAGTGACAGAGATATGACGTGGAACCAAATATAATTAACAATTCTTTGACTACTTTTATTTACATTGAACAGACAATGTTTGCCATAAATAAATAGATACAATTATAAACTCGTAAACAAGAAAAAACTAAAGAATATATTAACTCGTTATGAATAATTTGACCACGCCTATTTTTCTATTCGTTCTGTTATTTCCATGATATAATATCATAAAAACCTTGATCTTGATAAAATGACAATGTAGCAAAAACTTGAAATATTAGATTCCAGAATAAAATTCTAATAAAAATTATAAAATGTTATACTTGCAATTATGAGCGGTAATAACCGGACAAATAGAGTCACGAGTGACATCGAGATAACTGTCCATAACAGATATTATAAGTTTTATTTATCAATTTTATAGTACACTATAGAACCCACATTTATTGAAATGAAAATATTGTGTGGCTGATATGTGCTGTGACTTAGGAACATTTATGTTTTATAAGAGGAAAATAAGAAATTTACACTGTAATTTGGTTTAAAAAAAGTAAGAAAGATTTAGTTAAGCCTTTCGGGGGAAAAGATTATAGTAAACAGACATATTTTTCATATATTTGCACTTCTTTGTGATCTTTCATACCTAATATAATTCGCAAAGGGCCAGTGTTGATGATTTTTTTCTTTACTAGAAATAAGAAATGAGCATTTATTTCACCTTAAGGTAATTTGATATTTCTTTCTTCTTTTTGTGAAAATTCTTTAATTTGATTCTTTTTGTGAATACATATTCACAAAAACATACCTAAAGGTACCACCGAAAGGTGGTAGAGCTGTTAGGGCTCGCCCGGGGCGGCACCACCGCCACCCTCATAACC
>DWON01010749.1:0-10579 GCA_018251015.1 Phocides pigmalion okeechobee
GTTGTCCATGGGCTGCAGTGACAACTTAACATCAGGTGGCCTGCATGCCCGTTTCTTACTCTTTCATAATAAAAAAAACAGCAGTTTTGTTTGACCGTAATCCGTACAGAATTGTACGTATAGGTGTGTACAAGCCACAAGCACGTTACGCAATACACAACATTGTTGTACGCTGCAGGGAAAGTGTTAAGATTACATAGTCCGCACGGTCGTGTACTCTTCAATATAAACTTGTAGGTCTAAAAAGCGCAAAGTATTTTATCGAAAACTATACCAAGATTCGATCGCAAGATGTCGGTCAAGAGTAATCATATCGACAGGAAAGTGAGTGTCCAGTCAAGGTCCTCTGTAACCACGCCACTTTCACCTTTACTCCCTAAAAATAAGATTTACAATAGCCTGCGTATATATCGATAGGTTTATAGGCAACTATAGCATAGTGGTTAAGATACTGTCCTTCCACACGGGGAGGCCCAGGTTCGAAGCCCGGGTACGCCTGATATACGTAACCTATCATACGACTCATATTTGTAACCTTGTTTTTATATGTGACATAAGTAGCAGACAAGCTTCAAGGATATCAGATGTTCTGCATCCTATGGACTTCTGTATCTATAGAGTTCTGTAAATTATCTAATTTGAACAAAAATATTTTGTTTTTGATTATGAGTGCGGTAAATGTGAGAGGATATTGAGATATTTCTATTTTATACTAATTTACCTAGCGAAAAGCCTCGCCTTACACCTCTTTTGAGAGCCGCATGTCATAGTATTCAGGGTATACCTCAAGAGAAAGCCCACAACTTCCACGTAAGTGTCAAAAAAGAATGCGCAAACCGAATTATTGAGAACCGTGAAGAATCCTGATTAGCACCATCACCTGCATCCGATTACCGCGAGGCGAGTCGCAGGTGGAGGTTAGTATTATAAATTAAATTACAGTTGAGAAAGCATTTCAGAGCGATTAGTTACGCAGAGCGGAATCCGATCGATCGAGATCATAAATTGCCCAACTGACCTTAATTTAATCGACATACTATAATAAGTTAGAGCGACGTTATGATTTTATTACATGATATTAATTTTGAGGCATACATAACTTCGTGGTGCTCCTCATTCGCTTGAAGTCTCCTCCATGGAGAAGGTTCGACTCTTAGGCAATTTTTGGATAACCTCAGAAATAGCTTAGGAGAATTTACAAACATTTGGTGCATATTAGAAACCTCATTTTTATGTTATAAAAATAGAGATGAGCGTGTTGGATGACGATGCGTAATTTTCCACGCGTGCTTGGAAACACCATCGGGCCCACCAGGATGTAATGGCGGGCCGATGTTTGCCGGTGTGACGATAGCTGTCTAATCCCGCGGCCTACGAAACTTCCGGACCGAGTGCGAACAGCATTTAGTTTTCGTTAATAAATAGTCCATCCTATTCCTCGACAGAAAGGACCATTTAATGATCTAATCATATAACTTATACATGCTTGCAGCAAATGAGCGTGCATGCCACCTGGTATTATATGATCAGCGTCCTGTGGGCGTTCGCATCCAACGTCAAATAGATCTGAGGTACTACTTAAGAACATATGTAAGCGTAGCTAGCAACCAACTGGTGGTACAACCACTATACTTTTATTATCTGTCGTAAAACAACTCTATATTTCAGTTGAAATCCGCAACCCATTTATGCACGATGTCACGCAGGACTTTAGTCCTATTTAAAATTAAAAATTCACGTCTTGGAGTTGCAAAGGCTTAACATAAGACGGCCCACATCGTCGTTTACTACTTCAACATAAAAAGGAGTGTTACATAATGGAACATTGTATTGTCACGTAACAAATATTTTCGTTCAATTTTTATTTCTTCGTGTCTCTACATTGTCGTAAAGGCTATTTATACGAAAGGTACGATCTGTAACCGGATGCTATTCACTTGAACGTGTTGTCCAAAGAATTTTTGCGATACATTCAGTTGACATTTGATCTGCAAGGTCGTGAAATAATTTCCTACCAGTGATAATGTGCAATAATTTAACTGAAAAATGCACTTTCAAAATTCGTTGACACCTATTGGATTGTATGTGCTACTTTTTATTACAATATAATTTGTATTTCTAATAGCTTTCGGTATAATCGATATTGGATGTGGTAAGGGTCATATTCTTGCCAGCTAACTTATAAAGTAGTAAATAGCACTACAGTTCAGCCGCGGAGGAAACATCGCCATACTAATAACTTTCCGTAAAGTCGTTAGTGTAAACTGTAGGCTACCTATAATAACATAATTACGTATATAATAAAAAATACGTTCCGTACATTAAGTTAAAGTGACAAGAAAGACAATGTAATATTGTTTTGAATACCAAATTTATTACAAGACAAGGATGGCACGTAGAACTGTTTGAACGGAGAGGTACCGCCGCTCTCCTAACTCGCTAAAAAGCACTTCTTATGTTTAGGTTGCACAGGTGCGGTTGGCTGATAGACTCAGAAGCGAGAGGACAATTATACTCCTGAGGAGTAATTATCGATCTGCACGACACCAGATAGGTCTTTAGTCCTTTTTGAAGTACAAAACTTTAATAGTTTTACTTGTATGTCCATGCAGACCGCCACGAACACTTAACATCGGGTGATCACCCCGCTCGTTTGTTAGTTACTCTTGTATCCTTAAATATTTGATAATGAAACGTTGTAACTTAGGGGTATTAACAAATTTGTGTCAACGTCATGTCATCGATCTTATTTTGGGTTGATTACAGTGACCATTTACCTTTAATTATGTGAACTACATTTTCCGAGTCATTGTCTGAGGGAATTGGTAGTAAATCTGTAGCTGGCTCGCTGTATTAAGGTAATAGAGTAACATTGTTGGGCAAGCGAGCCGACGTGTGATAACGTCGTGTTGTAACCGTTATCCATTTTTCGCATCACTGTGTTGGTACCCACTGTTGCTTAGATAGTGTTGGTACATACAGAGTACGCTTATACAATAAAATCAAGTTCCACAACTACATCATCTTCGTTTATTGTGTTTCGGTTGTGGAGGTGTGGTTGCCGGATACACATTATTGTAGGCGACCATCTTCGTCCTCAAGAAAAGGAACGGGTCCACGTCCATCCATAAATAGAACTTCTGTTATATTTGAAATTGAACGTGGTTTTTCATGGGCTGCAGTGACCACTTAAGATCAGGTGGCCTGCATGCTCCTTTCTTACTCTTTCATTATAAAAAAAACATCCCGACTACAAATATAAATATTAAATATTAATAATAATTAATGTCGCCTATTTGCGACGACATCGTGATTTCCTAAAAGCCTTGATGTTACAGGAGACGATTTTTGAAGTTTTGATTTCTCTTAAATTAATTTTGATTGACCTTAAAAACCTTGATTTTATAGTCGACGGTTTGTAATTTGTTTGACGGTTTTGATAGATTCTAATTTTTAAACTACTAAAATATAGCACGTAATACTTAGAGCACGTTTGACGTCAACTAACATTGCAACAATTTTTGTAAGGGTATTGTAAGTTTTCAAACAAACTATAGGAAATAATCACGTTTAAAAATAATTGAAAGTTGTATATACCGAACACCATTTCGTGATATCCTAAGACACTTTATCTTCCAACCAGGTAGGGGTAAAATTCCCAAAATTACTTTCTTTGTTATCATATGCTATATAAAAATTCTATGTTAAAAATTTTAGGGTTTCGGGTTCAGTAGTTTCAGCTGTTAGTTGATCTATGGGCCAGTTTGTACCTTTCTTTTTTATACATATACATATACATATATGTACATTTTATAAACTTTCAAATTGTACATTTTCAAGTCATATAACTCGTTGAAGTCTTTTATTCTGCGTCTACTTAAATTGCTTTTATATAAAGCCTTAAAATAAACTAACTTCTCTCTTTTGTGGTACTAAGATCTAATTCACGATAAATACCTCTTGATGTGAATGTCGACAAATTACTAGATTAGCTCTTGAGGTAGTGGCATGTTGAAGAGCAAAGCGGGAGCGATAGCGGGGACGGAAGTAATAGTAAGTTTAAGTTTCCTTATGCGCTTTAATTATATGGTTTTATTAGATAATTGCGTCTATTTTTGTTTTTTGTTAATTCTTTAACAGTACAATACTTGAATATATCTACATATGTAAGACTGGGAAATCTTATTTTTGTAAAGGTTGTCACAACTTATGATCGATTACGATATTGGGTGCGGTAGTGAGTTATATGAAAAGTTTTATTACTTCAGTATAATTATAAGGAAGATGACATTGCATTTCTTTTTATATTAGAATGTCATAATATCATAAACACTTTACTGTACCACTTCTAGGCACAGCTTTCTCTCAAAATGAAGTAAACCATTTTATTTTCCTACGTGTAAATTACGTAACATATCACATTAATATGGATATTAGGTTGTATTTCAAAAAATCATGTTATAGAACAGCAAGAGGTGAATACCTGATGACCTAATAAAAACCTATAGAGCCCAATTTAAGCTTCACAATTTCTAATGCGCTATTGCAACATCAGAGGTGCGTGCCAGAGATTCGTTCCTCGGTCTCGTCGAGTTTGAGGCCAGAATGTCAGCTGCTGGGCAATTAAAGTTATATTTATGTGTAAGTGTGTTATACTACTTTACGTAGTTTTAACTAGTCATATCTAGCTGAACATAATTTATAACTCATCATCAATAAAACTTCAAATACTTCCTTAAAAATTAATTTTAAATCTGTCGTAATTAAAGAATATTTCCCTCCAAATGACTCGTTAAATCTGCCGAAATTAAATCCCGCTTCCGTTTCCGCTTCCATTTCCGCTTTCTTTAGTACCATAGCATGGGGTCAGAATCCCAAAGCCGTTACATCATTTCGTTTTCTCAGTGAAACCTACCTCAGAATTGCGTCTATGCCAGCTATTGCCTCGGCCGTGGTTGGACTCGTAATGTGTAGACACACTTAATATACAAATATATTATTTTGGTGATATTTCCTGTTACATAGAACTACTCTAGGTACTGTAGGTAAAGCTACTCTAGTGGTACGGTACGGTACTCTAGTGGTATTGTTAGCATTTGTCACTGGTACTTTGGAGGTCCGGGTTTGAATTTCCAACACGTTTATTTGATAATTCACTTTGTAAAGTTCACAAATTTGTTTAACTATGCACTTCAAACTCGAACTTAGTATGATTAAAAATTAAACTAATATTATCGAGGAATTAATAAATTTTACAATGGACTAGGTCCTCGCGATTAACTATTTTTGATATTTGTTTGCCTTATCACATCATCATCGCATTACATAGTAAAATCTAACTTAGTATATGATGTACACGTGTTATGAGGTAGAAATGTGCAATACTTACAAGTAAGGTGACCATCTCAGATCTCAGGAGTAACAACGCTACAACAAGCTATGTACAAGAACCAAGTAAGCTTAGAAAGGATAGCAGTCCTGTGTGAGTTTGTATACCATTGTATTGTATTGTAAACCTGAACCCAGTATCACTCTACTGCTGTAAGTTAGAAATGGGCGCGGTTGTGGTCTGGCTCACGGCTTTGCTTTTGAAGAAATCGATACATTCCAATATCAGTCATCATGCAGATCTATCTTACATGCTGTTGTTAAACATTTTAATCACTATTTTATCCCTTAGGAGCAGAGTTACCAATATCAATAACTACATTTCGTTAAAAAACCAAAAAAAAAACAAATTTTATACAATTTTTTAAACATTTTTTTTAGCTTCTAGGGAGAAATTTTCAAAAATCCTTTCTTAGTACTCAATTAAGCTACATAAAGATCTGCAACATATCAGCAGGTCAACGGTTTCGAATATGTTGATATCTGGGTCTCTCAGACAACTTCCTCTTTTATATATATGAATGTATTGTGTAGTTAATATCAGAAGCAAGTTTTCTGACCTTGCCAGTTGAAAGAAGACCTAATAGCAAAGGTCGTGTTACGTCAGCAACGCTAATGGCCGCCATGGCGGTTTGCTAATTCCGTAAAGGTTATTTGTTTGGATTCAATGTGCTTTTGCTACAAGCAATAACTTATTACGGACATCAAAGTTGCAATGGTTTATTTGTTCAGAATCTGAGTTTATACATCTCAGTCTTTGAATATCATCATTTTAATATAACCGACCCATTTATGATGATCATCATCAACCCATGACTGACCTTACTGGGTACAGATCACCTATAAAGTTTCGACCATTTTTTCACCTCTAAATTTATACAAATAAACAAAATTGGAGTATCTGTATATCGTTTTAATATAACCGTTTTTTAATAATGTATATATATGTATAGACGGTACATATACCAAAATAACACTTTTAACATTTTTGTCCGTTTGTCTGTTTGTTCCGGCTAATCTTTGGGACGGCTCTATCGATTTTGACAGGAATTTCAATGGCAGATAGCTAATGTAATAGGGCGTAGTTTAGGCTACTTTTAATTTTTATTTATGTAAAATAATAATAATAATAGCTACTTCTCTATAAATTTAATAAACTTATAAATTCATTAGAGGTAAGTTTATTATCCAAATCCGCAGTAACTCTAAATTCGTAACACCTTTACCGGATATAAGCAAATTACTGTCGAAATGGCTTTTAATTAAAACTTGTTAATTGTCGGTTTGCAACAATTAGCAATGATTGCTATCAATTGTTTAGCGCTGCACTCAAACCAGGCGGAAAAATACATTTCGTTAGTGGATCAGTTGCTATCTAAAAATACATTTCGTTAGTGGATCAGTTGCTTTCCACAAATCTCGAAAATTGATAAAAAATATGAGTATTATCTACGACTGTTGTTCACTTGTAAAGTACGGCTATCTGTCAATATGTAAATCAAATTTAAAGTAGATTTCGTAAATAGTTAATTTTGAACATCATTATTTTTCCTGTGGAAAATTAATAAACGGCCAAGTAGCTCATCTGATGTTAAATGGTCTCTGTAGCCCATGGACATCTACACGGATCGTTCTACCGAGGAGGTACCACCACGACACCCATGATCTGCCTTGAAGCCCTTCTTTTTCAGTAGAAGAGGTGCAGTTGAAGCCTACAAGCGATATGATCATCTCAGTCTTCAAGAATAGCAATACGTCTCAGATATGATCACTCGTGTTTGAGGTAGTATGCGGATGTCCATGGCCTGCACTACTTAACATAAGGTGGCTTGCGCGCTCGTCTCTCTTTCCATATAAAACGCCACTCGATGGAATTCTAAAAATGATCGATTTATTCAACGAATAATTAACATTGTATGTAGTTATTTTATATTCAATTAACGCTTACACGGTAGCCGCGCCTGTAATTACTTCGTGAAAGAAAGCGCGTTAAGTGCATGTAATTCTGCAAAGTATCGGTGAAGCATGAATTTTATTTAACGTAATTTTAAACAAATATCATCGCGGGATTTATAATTTTTGAAGGGAAAACTTCTGAGCTCTTTTGTTTGAACTCGCGTCAGGACATGTGATTTGATCAAAAATTCGTAAGACGGCGTGGCGTATTTTTACTATGTGACGGGTACTCACGACAAATCTTTAATTGTCTCAAAATACAAAATAATTCAGAATCAAAATCATTAATCGTTAGTACGAACTTTTTAACATTTTACAATGTAATGTACATTGTAAAATGTTAAAAAGTTCGTAGGGTAACCGTGAAGATCAGATAAGTAAAGGTTGTAAAATGACGTAGTTTTTGAGTTAATTCTAAGAAAATTAACACCTAAAGATGTGCGCACAGGATTGTGTTCATGTTTACAATACAAGAGAATATAAGTGTAAGGAAAATGGGTAGTAAATTGAATGGAAGGTTTTTTTACCATCTTTCAACACAATAATGTTTTTAACGAGTATATCTAAGAAAATAACGAAGTATTAATAAATAAGGCTTAAATAATCTTTTGCAATTTATATTGTAATGAAAACGAATGACGAAATATATTAAACCAATAGAACCATTTTAGATTATAAAAATATTTTTGAATTCGAGAGGCCCTGTTTGTTCAAAAGATATTAGGCTACATGACATTGCGCTACCATCCTTACTAGATTTGATTGTGAACTGATTTTACATTATAACCAACGTTCATAAAGTGTATGTAAATGCCTTATAATGGAATAAAATTTTTGATTTTGAATTCATTGTGGCTGAAACCAAGGGGCCCGGACATAATTATACATATATCATACATTATACAATTCTTTATAATATACTATAATAAAATAAATTATGTCATGTTATGAGATATGAACCTTTCTGATGGCAGAAAAATATTAAAGAATTACAATGTCATTATTGAGATTGGCACTGATTAAGAGAAAGGTTATGGCAGTGTTCCACCACCCTAAGTCAGGGTTGATAGACGTTAAGATTTTTTTGAGAACATTATGAGATCCTAGAAACTTCGCCGATAAAGTACAGTTAGTTTCTAATGTTTGTCACAGCTTTGAACTCGGGACTGCGGCTTCGAAACCCGCATTTCGACATCTTGGCTCTGTTAATATTAAACGTTAGAATCATCATCTTATCAATTTTGTCTGTTTACGAACTAGACCTGCTTACTAAACTTTTCGCAAATTGCATAAAGCACATTTCGAAAGAGGATTTACAATTTAAAAATTACGCTATAATTTAAGAACAGATTAAAAAAATATAAATAGTTTATGTGTCTGTATGTTCAGCTGAGAGCAAACCAGTTTGTATTAAGAACAATACAATAAAAGATAAACTTACTGTAAGTGATCACCTCACCTCCGTAGTATCGCGCGCGCAACACAACACAGACTGACCGACTGATTAGAAGGTGAACGGGTTGAACGAATGAGTGAAGGTAACTTCCAGAAGTTAGTTACCGCGAAATCACCCATGTTCCACTGAATGAAAACAACGATCGTATACTTAAAAATAATCTACATTATAGTTATAATCGATTAGAATAATGAAGTCTTTACGGTTTGTTCGCAATGGTACCTCCAACTGCAATACTTATTTCTATCATGTAGCGATTTAGCGTTTCAGTGGGAAGACCCAATGAATCGCTCAAGTGCGAAGCGTCCATTTTGTCCTCGCCAAAACGTCTGCTATCGACACAGTTGGTAACAGGAGTACGATCAGGAATCGTGTGATTTAGAGCTGAGAACATATGTTTATAGGCACAAATCAATTGTCAAGTCGAGTGCTTGCTCGTTTTCCATCGACCACCATAAAAAAACTGAAATGATAAAACTACATAAACTTAACTAATAAATTCTAAACTTCGGTAAGTTTTCCAAAAAATGTTTCCCGATAGTTTCACAAAACATATATACAAAATGAAGCAATTTAAACCTATTTAAAAATAATTCAAAGACGGTGTATATGTAAAATTATAATATTTTAAATTGCATCAGGCCAGAACTCTATTATAAAATATCAAACGGAATTATATCGTTGTATCAGAATTGTTTTTTGTATAATTATATACTGTTTGCTTATAAAACAACGGTTCAAGAACGCTTCTGTCTTTAAGTGGAACATATCAAATATAATCTGTGAAAATATATCTGTAACATAGAACACAGATAAAATAGTATTTATATTATGTTGGTTTTTGTGTATGATGTCTAGTAAATTCGAGACATTTCATAAATTGTTAAAAGTATGAAATCAATCGAAATCACTCTACAGCCAAATAAATTTTCAATAATAAAAAACCAAAACTTATGACATACACAATAATCTATATCTATGTATATTCTCAGGTTAACTTGCACCCGAAAGCGGTGAACTTAGAATCTTGAAATATTGCAGATAAGAAGAACACAGAACATTCTTTATGGAAATTCTGTCACGGAATTTTTTTGAAATAGAAGATGTATATTTCTATGGTGTTTTTATTCTTTTTGTAAACTTGATTTAAATACATAAGGATAAAAATAGAGCTGGACGATCTATCACAATGTATCAATATGGACTTTCAGAATCGCGATTGTAATAGATTATCGATATATGGGAGCTATTGAGAAACTGTGATGACATGGAATCTATTATAAAATGGCATTTTACCATGCAAAACAGACATGCAATCTATTTACTATTTCACTGAAATATTTTAATAACAAATAATAGTTATTGATTTATTGCTCGTTTAGTATTGCAGGGGTTCAACTTGCATCAGAGCCATGTAATGATTGAAATATGCATTTTTATTTATTTGAATTAAAAATATAACAACACATTAATGACTGTAAGCATAATATCTTTTAGGTTTAAATGTTAAAGTCAGATGCCATCGGTTACAATGTAAATTTTATGAGTCTTGTCTTTGGTTGATGGGTAACTTTTAAAACCGAAACTTTAGACCTAAAATGGGGAGTTTAACTTTTTTCAACCCCAAACTTAAGGTCTAAAATGAGGATAGTATTTTGCAAGGTGGTAGAATTACAGTTCGGGTGAGGTAATACTATCGCCGTCCTCATAATCCGCCGTAAAGCATTACTTGTGTTTCGGTTGGAGAGGTGCGGTTGCCGGCTACATTTTGAAGCGAGG
>DWON01010750.1:0-10579 GCA_018251015.1 Phocides pigmalion okeechobee
AAATAAAACTTCTGTTCTATTTGAGATTAGACGTGGTTATCCATGGGCTGCAGTGACCACTTAACATCAGGTGACCTGCAAGCCCGTTTCTTACTCTTTCATTATAAAAAAAAAAAACAATGTAACCCCAGTCGTGTGTTATATCGAATACGACATAACAAACGACTGGGGTTCATATCACGACACGATATATGACTTTTATTTGAAGTCTCAATCATTACCATTTGTTATTCGACATAACGAGTAAATATAGAGAAGTATTATCTTAGAGAATAAAGTAAAACATGACTTATTTAAGACTTTTTATTGTGTGGATCATCAATTTCACAACAAGCTTAAAGGCACAAATCCAGATTCAGTAAAGTGACTTGCAAATTTACATTAACAGTTAATAGGCAAATGGAACATTTAAACGAGTCGCTAAAAGACAGCCTAATCGGAATAAAACGATCTCGACGTAGAAATAAATTGCTTGATTTAAGCGCAAAGAGAAGTCAAAGGTAGCGGGTAACCGAGTGCAGTTCTGCGGTTTGGAACCGTTTCATCTCAAAGATCGTACGTTCAGATGATTCCTTTAAACACAATTTGTATACCAAAGGCTTCGCAACTCAAATATCCTTTATGTTTACTACACTGCACACTCTATTGCACTGATAAAACGCTTGTGTAGGTCTAAAATAATCGAAACAGTGACGCGGCTATGGATTGGATGCGTAACTGCTAGTAGAAAAAAATTACGAGTACTTCCGTTCTTAAGACAATACGTTAGGTCTTTCCCGGTTTTTCTTGATCGTCGTTAAACCTTGTCGGGTGCCTTATAGACGATTTGAAAATATTGAACAGACGGACAACTAACCCGGTATTTTCAGTAATATGCCCTGTACCAGCAGAATAAAATCAGCTCCAGGGCTCCTCTAGTTACGCTGGCTTGTCTTTATGCTGAAATACCCTTTATATTTAAACAGGCATATAAAAATGCTAACCAAATATAATTATGTTAATAAAAAACTAAAATATGTTACGTGCCAGAATTTCAAAGCAATTCCCCGTAATGATATTTGAAAATATTATAAATAATAATAAATAAACTTTATTCGCGGTAAATGTGACACAATATGCAAATGTTTTTAAACTAAATTATTAATAATATAATGTAGTTATTAAAAACAATTAATAACTACATTATATAATGGTAATAACACAAACTTACAAACATAAACAATAACAATGACAAAAAACACAATTAAAAAATAACGATAATAGTAATAAGAATAAAAAAAAAAATAATAATAAAAATAAACTGTGCCACAGCGCATATCGCGAAACGGACACGTCTGAGCTAACGTAGTGCAACAGTGCGCACGACACTGATTTTCAGACGCGTCCTTGTACGCCAGGCAGTTAAGACGTCTGTGCCCGTGTACACGCGCCGTGTACCAAGCAAAATAATATATAATGCTTGTTATTTGTCGTGTACAATAAGTCCTACCAACAATAAAATGAACAATCCATGAGCCTTACTGGCCTGCAGAGAGGATAACAAGTTAATTTGGCTGAAATATAATACAATATTACATATTTGCAATGTAGTGATGATTATAGTTCTCTTTTTCAGAATCTCCTTCTGTAAAATCTGTAGCTCTATCTGTTATTATAATTATGGACTCATTAACATTTCCATTGGCTATACTTTTATGGGTGTGTAATTTTATCATCATCAACATGATGATTGCTATCCTGAAATAACCTGTACGCAATAAAAACTATATTATCAAAAGGAAACCAGAAATATACGACAATCCAATATTTCTAATACAATTTATTTTTAAGTTAAAATGATTACGTTACTTTTCTCTTTCGCAAGCTCCCTTACATATCACATAGTAATCTTCTTTTATGAAATCTGCAGCTCTTTCTGCTGACATGATTATGGGACCATTAACATTTCCACTGGTTATATTCGGCATTATGCTACCGTCGATAACTCAGAGTTTCCTCACCAGATGTACTCTGAGACGGGGGTCCACTACTGAATCACGTGGACTAGGACCCATTCTACAAGTGCCAACAGGATGATAAACAGTATACACAAAATTTAAGGCATAGCATTTCCAGTAGAGATCACTATTCATTTCATATACATCACATCGGGGCCATTTTATCCGACTTAGATAAGCGTTGCAAGACTTGAAATATCTTGTATGAACTATTCTTATTAACATCCGTATTCCATCAACAATAGTCTGCAAGTCTCTCGGATCATTCAAATAGTTAGCATCTATAAGAGGATGATCGTATGGATTATTTGTTTTTAAAGTGACAGTTCCCGTAGAATATGGATGTAGTAAATTTACTAAGAAATTGTAAAGTGCATGGTTTTTGTTTTCGTTTAGAAGAAAATTAACAACTTCTTTTTTAAAACCTGCAACAGTCGTCAAGTATAGTTGTAATGAAGAGGAGTTTATCGGGAAAATAATAAGATGGTTTTCAAACTCCGGATACGATGCGTCGTGTACACGAGAGTAAAAAGCCATGATATCAGTACTACTACTTTGTGCCAAATATCCAGTTCTGTTATAAAGATATTTTAGATCCTCGAAATATTGCTCATGAAGATTATTTTCTCCCGGTTTATCAGCAGCCACTATTATCGGAATAGTGATATGGTCTTGTAAGTTTTTGCCAACTTGTGACAAATTAGCTACGCATCTGATATTTTTAGACTTTAATTCTTCTTCAGGTCCTATTCCAGATAAAAGTAAAAGTTGAGGTGAGTTTATCGCTCCAGCGCTCAAAATTACTTCGAGACTAGCATAAAACCGTCGTTTCTTGCCTTTTACGTCAACTTCTACTCCATATGCTCGTAACGAATTATTAATAAGTATTCGTGTTACAAAGGCTTCGGTCAAGACTTTAAGATTACTTCTCTTCTGAATGGGAATCAAATAAGACTGAAATGTGCCTGCGCGCCTTCCTTTGTAAGCGGTTACTCTAGATATTCCCGATCCTAAGACCCCAGCCACATTTAAATCTGGTACAGTTCTAAATCCAATCTCATCCCATCCACTAAGAATATTTTCAGTTAAATGCCTCATTGTGCTGTCAAATGTACTTATATTGAGCGGTCCATGATGACCGTAAAATTCATTGATATAAGGATTTCTTGCTAATACTGCATCCTTGAATTTTTCCAACTTCCTGAAGTAACACTTAACGATGTCCCATGACCAACCTGGATTACCAGCCGCCTCCCAATTGTCGTAGTCAATTGGATTACCTTTAATGTACAACATCGCATTAATTTCGCTACACCCACCAAGCATTTTCCCTCGAGGCCAGTAGCATGAATCATTGATGAAGGCTTGATTAGTTCTACCATTGTTTACAGTTTGATACTGATAATCATGTTCGGTACGAAATAATGCTTTATCCGTGTACGGTATCTGTTAGAAGGAAAAAATTGATTTTATTTATTTATTCCGTTTTTTAGTCGTACATGAACTTAAAAAAAAAATATTTATGGCGAACTCATATCTTTCTAAAACATTGGTCGTTAATTTTAAGTGTAGCAATTGTCATTTTTTATTCAAATTGTTGTTTATATATAATAGATTAAAAAAAAACTGAAACCGTCATACGTTCTTATATAATTACATCTATATAATTTTACTTATCTTATCATATATTCGAATCATATTTATTAATAATACTGGTGTCTGTTTTAATATTTAAAGTTTAAATATTGCTCACGTCAGCTTCAACGGGAGGGACTTTTCCAGCTTCTAAAAGTAGAACATTCCAATCAGGTACTTCACTTAGTCTGTTTGCCAAAACGCAGCCAGCGGATCCACCGCCAATGATTATGAAATGGAATCGTGATTGATCTAAAACAAAAGAAATATAAGTAATATTAAAAAAGAAGAACGAAATAGTCTTGAACAAGATATAAAAATCAAAAGGACTCAAGCAACGAGACTTCAAGGTGACATACATATTTACAGGCGAAATGTCATCTTTTGCATTAGCAGCATATGATCTCATACACGTCTTCATTCTGTTTGAGGTTATATGAACTTACATAAAGTACAGCAAGCTGTTTAGATGGGGTTGCCTGAACGCCTATTTGCTACTCTTGACATATTATCATCTCTTAATTAAAATAGAAAACCAAATTGCATTATTAGCTATCTATTAGATCAACACAAATCTCTTAGATCCATGGTAATCCTGCGATATTCATAGAAAGAAAGCGGTGGTATTCAAAGCAGAGCACAGTACTTACAAATCATTTAAAAGTCATCAATTTTACCATCGGTAAAACAACCGACAATTGAACGTATTCATCAATATTATGACATGATAGGTATTAAATTATGTGTAGGTACATCGTTGTGTAGTATTTATAATTGGATTCCTTTTAAAACCGCGTGTAAGTACTTATCTGTTATTTTCAAGTACAAAAGTATCATCAAAAATTTGAATAAAAACCACTTCACATTCACATTCCTCGAAAATTTCAAATTCATTGGGAAAATTACATATTCGAATTGCACACCTCCACTTGAAACTAAAATCTTAACAACTAATCTATCACTATGAAATGATGATCACATTTTTTCCAAATACAAATATCACAGTTATTAGAATTCAAGGTACTTTACATTTGACATTTGATAACAAAGGTATTCTTACCAAATATATAAAACAACATAACATATAACAAAATAACATAGATATAACATAGATTACATACTTCTGATACAAGGATTGGAAAGCCACTTTTCTCCTATAACGCACTGCATCGCGATTATATAGTTGATAGCTTTAGAAAAGTATTTGCTACAAATCCGGTGGTTGGCGCTGGGCATTCTCCGCTGACATTACTGAACAAAGTCAAAAGTACGTTGAAAAAAAGTTTCATCAGGGGAATTCAGTATACGGTTTGTTGGCAATGGAGTAAATTATCAAGCTCATGTGCAATGCGATTTGAACTAAATGCCACAAGTCATATTCGATAAGTTAATGTCCACGGGAAACACAAAATATTTTAAGTTGTAGAGGTTTTAAGTTATCAAGGGTCTAGAGAGTTGGGATTCGAGGGGAAGGGAACATTATTTTTTTGACTTATAGAGGTGTTTAAGTTATCGAGGTTTGAGTTATCGAGGTTTCAGTTATCGAGGTTTGAGTTATCGAGGTTCTACTGTATCTATAGCGTAGTCTATTCTAAACGTATCTCGATCTATAACGGTGTGTCATGTTCTTAGGCGTGTTGAAGATCATGGCACCGATTCCGTCGCAACCATACCCTTATCTCGACAATCTGATGTACAGATGCCGTTGGACCAGAATACTTACCTAAACTGTAAGGTACTTGTACCAACAGAAACCGAGTTGAGCGATGAGAGCGGCTGACAGGCAAAAGACATCAAATTTAAAACTTTATTTTTTCACTCGACGATTAGCCGTAGAGCCAACTTACTTACGTTTTGGGAGTATATGGTGGTACATAATTCAAATATTTTATTTCATTGTAAGGTATTTACATACACTTAATGAACGTCAAGGGTACAATGTAAAATCAGTATTCAATTATATTTTTACTCTCTTCACTTCTACTTATGTACATAATGCATCAATTAAAATTAATGCCATCGTTCATTTTGTTAGTGGATCGTTTCAAAGTATTTTTAACTTTTTTTTACTTATTCATTTTCATTGTTAACCTGAATATGACTATATAGAGGCGACATTTTCGAATATATGTATATATAAATATAACATTGAATACCTTAACACTAATTATAATAAAAGCTTTACCTAAACAATGCACAAGGGGTTTGTGTCCATGCGATATGGTGCCAAGAACGCAAGACCCATTCTCGCGCTGAATATCAATGGTAAATATGTAATATAAACCAGCCCGGTCATTAGCAGCGTTTATCAAACGTGGAAATGTTTGAGCCTTCCCCAGATAAATTTGTTAAGCATTTTACTCACATATAACAATTTGCAACAGAACGTTAAGTTTCACAAAAGTATTATTAGAATTTTAGTAGATAGTAGACAAGTTTTATAATGTGTTTTCTTTCCTCTTTTCATTTTCCCCTCTTTTCAAGTATAGAGCAAAAGTGAAAAAATGAAAACAGCTAATAGAAATTTACAAAATCCAGGTCATAGAAATAAAAAATGAAACGGATGTAACTTGTCATTTCTGAAATATGCGATAAATTTTAAAAACACTTTGTAAAATAAATATATAAACGTTAACGCCGCCGGTGACAAGGAGGCTGGTTCATATCTTGTGCAGAGAATTGCCATTGCTATTTAGATTATCTAGATTGATTACGTTACGAATTTATTATAAATAATTTTATGATTTTTATCATTGTAAAGTTTTTCATATTTTTCATGAGACACCTTCAGTTTGTCTATTACGACCACACGACATTTACTGTAGTTATTTACATACAGGATATAGGTACTTCACAGATAAATTTACTCTGAAGCATTTTTATTACTAGTTTACCGCTTACCTCACGTAACTGGCGCAAGGCAGCTATCTCGGGGTCATAGTTCAGGAGATACCGTAAGCTCTACAAGCTTTTATATAAGTGATAATCAAATTTGAGCTCCTCAACATAAGGTAAGTTTTTGACTGGAGTATCTTCTTGCACTTGGCTGATCCACATTTCGTATTAAAGAGCCCTCTATATGTATCGACCTACTTTCGAGGCAAAGATACCTTATTTGATTACTATACCTAGGACTCGTGTGACTGAACAGACTTCAAAATTGTTAAAATATGCAAAGAACTTACTTGTAAAACCTGGCTGTGGTATTTTATTTTTTTCTTGTCTTTTGGTAGAGCAAATGACAGTTGTGTTGATAATGCAAAATTAAGTTAATATGGTCGCCGGATACACATTATTGGAGGCGACCATCTCAGTCCTCAAGAGTAGGAGCGCATCCGCATCCATCCCTAAATAGAACTTCTCTTCTATTTTAAATTGGACGTGGTTGTCCATGGGCTACAGTGACCACTTAACACCAGGTGGCCTGCATGCCCGTTTCTTATAATTTCGCAAAAAAATTATTCATGTTAAAATTACATTTTGCTAAATCAAACTGTACATAATTGTAGTATCTAACAAAACAGAAAAGATAAGAACAAAAAAAATGCTAACCCTGACTACGGCGCTTACATATTACATCGAGTCAGGATTGCAGGAGGCGGCACTTAATTAGAGATGTATTCTTTAGACTGAAATTTTACTGAAATATTGTATTTTTAACACCCTTGTATTAGCTTAAGTTGTATGTATGTAATAATTTTCAACAATTTCCAAATGTCTGATTAATTTTAAACTTTGCACACGTATCAAGGACGGAGGACAATGCAATAATATGAACAAAAAAGATATAAAAAAAAAAACTAAAAAAACATGCTTTTATAAAAAAATCCTACTAAAAAAGTATAAATAAGAAAACAATGCGATGTAAAAAAAGCGTGGAGTGCTTTTTCAGTGATCTATTGATACCACGCACCCCACGCTTTTTATAAAAATATTTTTTTATAAAAGCTTGTTTTTTTAGTTTTTTGTAACTATTATTTATATGTCATTCGTGTAATATCTCAATATAGCTATCAAGTTGCTATTCAACGGAATGCGGCTAGCTTTCTTGGAACCATGCCGCATAGGCACGGACTCCCTTTAGATTGTTTAGGTTAGGCTTTTATTATTAAATTTAAGATTTTCATAATTGTAAAATACAGGCGATTAAATATTTGTGGAACCTCCCCGGTATAACCTAACATCTACCTACAATCCGTATACGATCTTAACGTCTTGCATACTTTGCATTCGTATTTTAGGTTCTCTAAACAAAGTCCGTCGCGTCTGTTTGTCTGTTTATGATAAATTCAAAAAGTACTGGATGTATTTTCTCACACTTTTCAACAACAGAGCGTGATTCCTAACGAAGGTTCTGGTGCATAATAAGTTTTTTTTAATTGGACGAGAAAATAAATAGTTAAATTCAATATAGTAATTCAGTCGTCGTTCGAAATAGATGTTTCTAATTGTTGGTTTTTGCAACTGGATGCATGTATGAAAGAAAAATAATGTAAATAAATATAAACTATTACCCGAGCGAAGCTGGGCCGGGTCGCTAGTATTTTTATAATGTATTCTGGTATGCTCATTGACCTCATTACTATAGTTATTTTACACGTACCACCCGTTTTCCTGTTTTGTTATGCACTAGCTACCGCCCGTGATTTCATTCACGTGGGCTTAAATTTTCGCGTTTTTCCAACTACTCTAAAAATAAAAAGTTGCATATAATTACATCTGCAATTTTAACTGACGTAATATTTTTATATATACGTCGTTTGAAATGAAAAGAACACTAAAGTAAAGCTTCTATGCATCAGCCTTTATTCGTCCACTGCTGGGCAAAAGCCTCCCCCAGATGCCGTCAAAAGACTGGTTCAGCGTCCTCTGTATCCTACGGTTACCTGTTATTCTTATCAGTTGGTCGGTTCACTTGGTTGGGTGATGCCCTGTGGTCTTTTTGCCTAGACGTGGCCACTCGAGGTCCTTTCTACCCATAATCCGCACGCTCGTATGATACTTTAACAGCGTAAATAAAACCTTAAACACAATATGGCTCAGTACTTTAGTCCTGGTTTAGGTATGTACATCTCTTTGAGCTGGAAATTATACTCAATGTCAAGCTGCTTGCACGTTTTTGCTACTCTTTGCACTTCAAAGAAGTAGTAAAGAAAGTAGGAAGAAAAATGCAATTTGAAATAATATCTTTTTTCGCCGTGACCACAAACCATACAACTGATTCGAAATATCTGCAATCAAAATCTACAATCGTGAGTACACGGTACATAGAAAAAAGTATTAATCCGCAATAATATGACTAAAAACATCTCTGGAGTAACAAAGTTGGTATTCAAATATTGATCAAACAATACGAGGGCTAAATATTACGTGTATATCCGGAGCTGTCAGATATTTCCTTACCATTTTTCCGGTTCCTCACATCCGGCTGTCCAAACAATTAGTCTGCTTCACTACCCATCGGTCCGACACTAAGGTAAACGATAGGCGACTTGATTTCATCGCCCAAGGCACTTAAATTTTGTATGCATGTTTAACATCAATATTTCAGGCTTATTTATTGGTTGCAATTGTATTAAGTATTGGAGTAAAGAATATTGTATTGAGATTGGATTTATTATGCCTCTAACAAAATATATGTATAATAAACAAAAGAAAGATCCTTGATTTACGTAAAACTGAGCGGTTTAGTGTGATTTATTCTTTTTTAATAACAATTTATTATTTAGAAAAACGAAATGGAATCTTACTTAAGTATACGTATACGGGGAGGGATTTGAAAACATTTTACGTACCCTTATATGGGGGTAGAGGGAGTCAAATTTGCCAAAATAATTCTTAAATAATTAACACTAACATTTTCCGTGCCGCTTACAACATTGTTTTGTAATGCGTGGCGCCACGCGCTTGCGGTTTGTACACACCTATGTAGTACGGGCAAATCTGTATATACATACATACAGTATGTATATACATACAGATGTATACATGTATATACATACAGATTTGCGGGTACAGGATTACGGGAGAAAAAAAGTGCTGCGTTTTCGTCGGCGCTACAAGATTTGGAGCGAACATTACGTCTGTGTATTCTTGGATGATACACAGATGCCAAAAAAATACAATATATCAATCAATTGTTGGCGCATCTTTAGTCTAGAGAAATAAGGTGCAGTTTGAGCCGCCCACCGCAAGTTGATCCAATCTAACATAAGCGCCGCAAAGTATTCAGCTACTAAAATTGTTAAATACGTTTGTTCTCTCTAAGACAATGCATTTTATCTTTTCGCTTGTAGTCAAACCAGTGTCTCAGTTTTAGCATTCTATTTGCATAATATTTTTGCGGAACACGGCTTAATTTTTGTTAAAGCAAATATTGTTTTTTGCGCATTAGGATGAAATTAAAAACGGAACTTTTCTTTCTTTTGCAAGCATTACGAGAAATCTTGTTTCCTTTAAATTAAAATGAACGTTAAAACGTTTGATGCCTGGATTATAAGATTTAAAAATAAAAAATATACTTCTGGATTTTTCTTTTATTTACCGTGGTGAAAATCTAAAAACTAATTATAATAGAAGCCTAACCTAAACAATCTAAAGGGAGTCCGTGTCCATGCGACATGGTGCCAAGAACTATAGCTGCATTCACGCGTTGAATAGCAAAATGGATTTGAATATTTATTTATTTCTTTACTTGGTCATCACCATACTAAACACTGTGACATTGAAATAGTAATAGTACATTGAGTTAAAGTGAGTTAAAAGAAAATTAAAGGTTTAAATTAAATTGTATCCTTCACAATAATTAAGTGTGTAAGGATGCGTGGAAAGAGCCTCCTCGAGTGGCGCGACGTTACATGTTCGCCCGGCGCACCCTGGACAATCAGCCTTCGTCCAGCTACGCTGATTGACCAATCTTTCCACTACGGCATGACTTTCTCCCACTT
>DWON01010751.1:0-10579 GCA_018251015.1 Phocides pigmalion okeechobee
CTGTATGTCCTTTATAAACTCGTAAACTATGCATTTGATCATGCGATGATCTTTAGCAAAGTTGTTGTGCATGAGCCAACGAAGCTTTTTGTGTTGGTACGACCAATTTTCGCCAGAAAAAACAATCAATAAAATGAATTGAATTTTTGTGTAATGTCTTTCCTTCAAATTTATTTTAATTACTATAGCAACGCGCGCAGGGTACAGCTAGTTATAAATAAATCTTCAAACTCTTACTCATACCTTTACATCTCACTAGAATGATGGTGGCCTAACACTGACTGCGGCTCGCATGATCGAGTCAGGATTGTAACCCTAACCTGCCTGTCTTACGTATTCGAACCACGAAAAGGACCTCCATTAAGGCTTTATAAGTCTTTTAGGCTACGACGATTGAGAGAATAGACGATCTCCATATGTCAAAGGCAACCAGTCTGACACTCATAGAGTTCAAGATCTGATCCAGGCCAGGCAGACATCTGTATGATGAATGAATTTAGATTTTAATTCTGGAAGAAGTACACACCCAAAACAGAATTCTTAATCCACATCGTATCTGTGTGTTAATGGTAACCACGCACAGTTTGGGGCTATGAATAGTCATTTCTATTCAGAAAGCGTTTATATCAGTAGCAACTTAAACTTTTTTATGTGAGAAGAGTACCAAACGAGTATGCAAACCACCTTTTAATTATGAGAGCGAGGGTGGTACCTCCCCGATCGATCTACAGTTCTCCCACCTCTAAAGTATCTCTCTCATATTAAAATGTATAAATTCCTTGATAAAATTAGTTAACGATGGATGGATAGATACGATATTGGAGATATGCCCAACAGTGGGACATTGCAGACACAAAACCCTTTTTTATGTGTGTTTAATATGTACGTCAACAATTTATTAATTCCCGATAAAGGCGCGGCGTACTCTGTGTAATGGCGGCCGGCCATTACAATAATGTTCGGCTTTCGAGACCTTTACACCGTACGACCGTCATTCTACGCTGAGAATCCCTAGAGCTCAGCAGAGTATAGCTACTTTAACATTTTCCCTGCGGCTACAACACTGCTGTGTAATTCTGGGCGCGACGCGCTTGCGGCTCCTACACATCTGTTTTATACGGACAAATTTGTATGAATCACAGGCGAATAAAAGTGCTATTTTATGTCGGCGCTACAAGACTACGAGTAGAAACAAAATTTATATATTCGTAAATGTTACACGAATGCTAAAAAATACAATATTTGTGTGAATTGTCGGCGTATCTTCAGGCAAAGGAGTTTAGTCCGCCTCCCGCAATCCTGACTCCACGTACTATATGTATGTACAGTATTAACAAACTTTACGTTGAAAAAAGAACCGTAGCATAGCGTAGCACAGGCCTACCGTGCGTAGAAGAATGAAGTTACCATATCCTATGGACAACGATATCTCCTAACATAAATTAGCTAAGCTTCGTCTTGGAGAAGAGTCGGCGAAAGAAACTCCAAAACATACAACTTTACCCCCTATAGACATTTGCAACAATGAAGAGTCGCGAATGCATCGCCAGCTGAAGCTGAGGTCTCTTTACATCTTTTGGGAAGAGCCCCAGGTCATAGGGTTCAGAGCATACCTCAGGAAAAAACTCGTTCCACATCTAGCACGTATGTGGTAAAAGAGAACTCTCGAACCGAATTGTGCAGGACCCCCGCGAATCCAGTTTATGTGGATGGAACATTAACCTTCAATGAGTAGTGTGGTGGAGAAATAATGACGGAGGCACCAGACCAAACAGATATGCCATTTGGTGCAAATTTTACATTAAGAATTCTAATATAATTGCCTCGCATACCTATAAGTGTATCCGGCAACCATACCTCTCGAAAGCTAGAGATACTTTACGGCAGATTGTGAGGGTCCTATTTCCACACCACTACCACCACCATTTTGCCACCACCACTCTAACACCTACGAATTATCAAGTATTAATGTCTATAATATTTTCAACGACATATAAAACCTCCTAATATGCTTTTGACCATCGTAATAATTAATTCCTACTTATTTTGTCGTGTTTCTTTATCTTGCTCACGATATCGTATGTTATAAATGGTTCAATTTAAACTGAATTTTAAGGGTGTAGCCAAGATATTATGTGATAGCTCTACCGCATTTCTTTATGTAGGTAATTTAAGTTACAACTAACCTTCAAATGATACCTTACTTATTAGGGAAACATTGAGTAACATTAAACTCTTCATATGTTAGGTAAATATTCCTTAAGCGTGAAGCAATTCTCACAATTAGTAGAAAAGATGTGATTGCCGATTAACTTACCAATGTAGTAATCTCCTCCTCGTCCTCCTATAGCAACGCCTTTGTGATCGACTTGAAATGACTCTTGTTCTTTATGGAATCGGTTACATTAATGCTTGGCAGTGCCCACTAACCATCCGTCATTTTCGATCAGATAGAAAATAATTAGTTCCGCTCAAAAATATATATTAAAGAGGGGAGGACGGACCCAGAAATTAATACACAGCCGAAATTTCTAAACCTAAAAATTTTAAATAGATTGTTTATATAACGTAAAAGAGCATTAAGAAGGCATTTTCAAAATTCCACAAATATTAAATAGAGATTAAAATTGTATGATTTTATAATTTGCTTCATACGAGTATATTCATACAGAATAAAAATTGATTTACCAGAATGTATCGTAATATCGGGTTCTCCACAAGCGAAGCCTTACTTACACTCTATTCATTTTTTTACTAGCTTCTACAAGCTAGTAGAAAATTAAGAGATCAATTAATAAGTATATGTCTACTCAATAGTAAAGCTTCTATCTAATAGATTAAACCCAATTATCCGTAAAGCTTTGGTGCGGAGCTTTGGCGAGACATTTTTAGCGGTGTGACGTAACGAGAGCCGACAAATTACTGATATATTGTATTTTTTAGCATCTGAGTATCATCTACGTATACTTGTAGCGCCGACGTAAAAACAGCACATTTGTTCGCCCGTAATCCATACAAATGTGTCGGTACAACACAGGTGTGTAGGAGCCGCAAGCGCGTCGCGCCCAGAGTTACACAGTAGTGTTATAGCCGCAGGGAAAGCGATAAACCTGAAGAAAACAGTCAAACCGTTGGATTTAGGCAAATACCTCGTTGAGTGAAAGATTGATGGAGCTTACTTCCCTCTCTTCTTGTAAATATATGTCGACGAAGATGATACGATAGCTACATAGATTGTAGCGAAATTATTTATATCAGGACCTTCTACTGTCACCGATTATTTCATATATAACAAAATCAAAACATTTTTATTCAAAGTAGATTCTTTACAGAACTCTTTTTGAACCACAATAAACTATCACCGACTCGGAAGGTGTGTCGTTTAAGAGTCCGCGAAAGAAACTTCAAAACACACATCTTTTTCATGTTTGAAAATGTTATTAACAAATAATCACTAAAATTAATGGAGCTGTTGTATAAGGTTAATTTTATTATTTTCCATGTGTAAGATACACATATAAGTTTTATTTCAAACGAGTAGCAATCGAGCGAGCAATCCACTTTCTGTTAACACTTTCCCTTCGGCTCCAACACACCTGTGTTGTAAATACAAATCTGTGTGGATTACGGGCAAATAAAAGTGCTGTGTTTACGTCGGCGCTACAAGACTGAGGCGGACATTACGTCTGCGTATTCGTAGATAATACACATATGCTGCAAATACAACATTTTAGTAAATTATCGGCATATCTTTAGTCTAGACAAACAAGCCCCAGTTTAGTGCCGCCTCCCGCAATACTGACCCGATGTTATATAGGAGCAATCAAAGTGGTAAGTTATCCCTACAGTCCATGGGCATCCTAGTGAATGCACATAATGGATTGAGGTGCTAGTAACTTTTTTCTATGTGTAAAGAGTAGCAAACGAGCATGCAAACCACCTGATGCTAAGTAGTCGCAGCCCATAAACATTCATGTGCAACTACAAACACGACAGAAATCCTGTCTAAGCTCGAACGTAGATACGTTGCTACTCCTCAGGACTAAGATGGTCGCCTCGTTTCAAAGTGTGCTGGCAACCGCACCTCTCCAACCGAAACACGAGTAATGCTTTACGACGGATTATGAGGGCGGCGGTGGTACCTCTTCGGTCAAACCGTAGTTCTCTCATCTTCAAATTGCCAGCGAATTCCGTACAAACTGGCCTGTTGTTCTATCTGAACTCATATGGTGCTAATCCTGATAATCAAATGGTCCTCTCGCGTCCAAGGCCAATCGCACCTCTCCGACCTTTGACCAAGCACAAAAATTGCTTCACAGAGGATTATGAAAGCAAGGGTCCCCAATAAACTGCCGTTTTACCATCTCTCGGGTAATAGAGTTCATATTTACTTTTTTTTCATACATGCAGTCATTACCTACTTGCAAAAACTAAAAATTATAAACATCTATTTCGAATGACGACAGAATTACTTTATTGAATTTAACTATTTAATGTGTCGCTCAATTTACAAAAAAAACTTAACTTATTATGCACCAAAACCTTCCTCAGGAATCGCTCTATCTGTTGTGGAAAACTGTGAGAAAGTCCGTCCAGTACTTTTTGAGTTTATCACGAACAGACAGACAGACAGGACTTCATTTTATAATATTTAGAGAAGTGTTAAATGGGTTTGAGATTCGTATAATATTTATTTGTGTTTTTTTTTGTAAACAGGCCTTATTTTATTTTTAATCGTTTAACAAAAGTAGTCTAAAAACTCACTCTTTTTAAATTATATTTTAATAATTTTTCTACCGTGCCTATTTAATTATTGTTTAAAAATTATAAGATAATTGAAACGGTTTCAGAATTACAATGACACATTGATTTATATTTACGACCACATGGCTATAACTTTATTAAAATAACGACTAACATACAATTCATTCGTATTACTACAAAATATACTAATTAAATCCCTAAACACCGATAAATAGAACAATCGGGTTTCTGAACGCACTCCGCCATAATTAAAAAGCAAAATTATTCCTCCCCATGTGATTAACGGCGACCGACCACCCTGCCACCTACCACCCCCTTTCTTCATACAATGGTCAGTTGTAACACACTGCCTTAGCAAGCTCGTCGTAGCCTTAGAAACTGAGTACAAAACAAAAATAAACAAATTCATTTTTTATCTATTTTCTACAAAAAATATAATTACCACAGATTATATATCGATTTTTATGTTTGTGAAACGTGAACGCAGTCGGTTAATGATCTTATTTCATTTTCAAAGTGCTTCTTGTGCTAATTTCGTTTATAATGGTCGACAGGTTAATACAACGTTTTCGTGTTTGGTTATTTTTCACGAAAAAAGTGCTTCTTAACCCCAAGTATATACGTGCGACGGTAACGAACTAAATGCTAGAATAAAATTACTTTTCAAAAATGACACCGGTGACGTGTTTTCGCGCCAAAAAACGCATCATGCTCGCTCTATTTCCGGTTGTGTATTACGTGTTCAAAATAAAATTGAAATAACATGACTTTATGACCGTGGTTTATGTGAAATTGCAAAAATGTGAAACTATAATTAAAACGGTGTATTGTGTCAATTTTGAAAAACTTTTGTTTGTGTGGATGTGTAACGTGGATTTAATTTTAAGGTTTGTATATTTACATTTTTAATTTTAATAATATCTGTGATTCTCATAAAATCATAATTTAATACTTGTCCCAAAAGAGAGAATCTAAAGCCATACACAAATTCTAAAACCATTTAAATTACATCAAAAAGAAAAATAATTTAATGCTTTAAAACTCATCTTAAATCAAAACAACGCCATCTATTGTAAGTAATTGTAACAAACATACCAAAGGCATTAATTATAGAAAATAATGAATAGAAAAATAATAGACGATTTACTCAAATTTAAATTCGAATATTTAATTTTATTATAACGAATTTACTATAAAAAAAATGTTTCGTGTTTACTGAAAATTAATTGATTGATATTATGCCAAGTGGTAAAATCTGTACTGTTTAATCAGGAAAGTACCTACCGTCGCCACACCCATTTCTAGTATAAGGCTGTGGTTGGTGGCTGACGTAGACATGACGCGTTCTCGTAATCCTCAGGAGTAGCAACACATCTGTAATTGACTTCAAATTATTATATACTATATATTGAGTTGGTTACAGATGTCCATGGGCATACACACTTAATATTAGATGATGCAGTCTATTTATTTTATGTGAGAAGTCCCAGCCCGTAGACATTCACGTACAACCACAAACACGACTGAAATCTTATCTGAGCTCGAACGTAGATACGTGGCTATTCCTGAGAACTACGATGGTCGCCTCACTTCAAAGTGTAACCGGCAACCGCACCTCTTCAACCGAAACACAAGTAATGCTTTAGGGCGGATATTGCGGGCGGCTGTGATGCCTCCCCGGTCGAACTGCAGTTCTCCCACCTTTCAAATCTACTCTTAAATTGTTTCACCCCATCACAGTTGCCCATCCCATCATCTCAACACAGTTACAGCACTATTTCTAAGAACTAACATCGCTTCAAGTGTAAATGATATAATAAGATAATAAAAACATTTCCATCGAAATGCGTGCTTGTTTTTCGAAAGTTTTTTATATAACCTACCATTCCACCCTACCATTATTTTATATAAGCAAATCAACCATCTTAGTCCCCAGGAATAGCAGGGTATTTAGGTTCGAGATCAGATACGATTTCAGTCGTTTTTGAGGTTGTACGTGGATGTCTCCATAAACATCCATCCAACCATCCGCGATTACATCAGGTGGTTTGCATGCTCGTTTGCTACTCTTCTCACATAAAAAAATATTCTAGCTGAAAATATTACAGTCTGTAACTCTGTTAACTGCCAATGCCCCGCACTGTACGTGACAGTTTCCATCAAATTTTCAATTTACCGATGGACGATAGACGATATAACTCGAGACTGTATCACATTTTCATTGTGATTAATGGTTGTATTCGCTTCATACGGTCGAATGAGTCGCTAGTTTTATGCTCAATTTTCATTTTAAACAACAATACGTCGAAGTAATTTGTAACTTATTTCTTTATAAACGCTTTCAAAAACGGAGGGACGTTCAATTTGCCGGAAGTTATATAGTTCTTTACTCTGTAGTTTAAGATGCTAACACTTAATTTATCTTCACTTAACTTCAGGTTCCCATTGCTGGGCACAGGTCTCCTTTAAAAATGAGAAGGTTTAAGTCATTCCTTTCATTAACTAAACATTATTATAGCTAGGCATAGGCCTTTTTTTTTAAATAAGTAAGTAATAAGTTCACCTGATGATAAATGGTCACTGCTGTCCACGAACATCTGTAACCATGTAAAAAAATATATATTTGAGGTCTAAGGACTAAGATGGTCGCCTCGTTTATTAGAGCCGACAACTGCACCTCTCCAACCGAAACAATAGAACTGCTTTACGGGTGGAATCATTCGAACCTTGAAACATGAAATTAAAAATACACTTCAACTAAATTACTATCACTTAAGATACTTCACACTCATCTGTGGTTTTTTTTTTTTAAATGAAAGAGTAAGAAGCGGCCATGCAGGCCACCTGATGTTAAGTGGTCACTGCACCCCATGGACAACCAGGTCCAATCTCAAATAGAACAAAAATTCTATTTAAGGATGGACGCGGATGCGTTCTTACACTTGAGGACTAAGAGGGTCGCCTCCAATAATGTGTATCCGGCAACCACACCTCCCCAACCGAGACACAATACACGAAGAACATATTGCTTAGACGTCATTTTTAGTTCAAAATTTACACATACAACTGGAGCCTCTACCCCTAGACTTTGGGCCCTCAGAGCTGTATGACGTATAAACTTTTCATGATAGCTCACAATTAGTTAATTTCAAACTGTTTAGTGTTATTCTTACAATGTTCCAGCTTGAAATACAAAATTGTTAGGAATTTCGCCGCTTCAATGTTGCATGTATATTTTGCAGGCGAAGTAAACTAAAATTACTATTTTTTCACTTACGTTACATAGACTAACTAAGAAGTAGACTTGTACGTAGAGAGTACGTAGAGAGATCTGGATGGAAGAGTTGCAAACGAATGTGCAATCCCCCTTTAAATAGTCACAGTAACCGTGCAATATTATACTAATGTCGGGTTTAAGCCATCAACCCCGTTGTAAAGAACACATAAACATGGAAACTGTGAAATGGCCACAGTAACCGTGGATTATTATACTAACATCGGTTATAAGCCATCAATCCCGTTGTAAAGTACAAACGAACGAGCTTACTGTGAAATTGTCACAGTAACCGTACATTATTATGGTATTTTCGGTTTTAAACAGTCTAACTCGCTAGTAAAGAGTAACAAATGAGCATGCAAGCTTCCTGTTAAATAGTCACAGTAACGGTGGATTATTATACTATTGTCGATTATAAGCCATCAATCCGATAGTAAAGAGAAGCAAATGAAGGTGCAAACTGTAAAATCGTCACAGTAACCGTGGATTATTATACTATCATCGGTTTTAAACAGACGATCTCGCTAGTAAAGAATAGCAAACGTGCGTGCAAGCCTCCTGTTAAATGGTTACAGCAACTGTCCGTCCAATCCGGCATGAACAAGACTAAGTTATTACATATGTAGAATCGTAAAATACGTTTGCACTTCGAAAAAATTTAATGGTCGCTTCGCTTGTACGAGTATGTAGAGACAGCAGCAACACATCTCTAATCGGGATACAAGAATTGCTTCACGGATTATTAGGGCGGCGGTGGTACCTCCCCTGTTGAGTTCTTAAGTCTATTAATTCTTATTCGTTTTCGAAGGTCTATAAGTCTACTACAGCCGAATTCTACACATCGCGGAATAGGACAGTAATAATAAGATAATAAATCGTCATTAAAATACTGCCTTACAAGGCCGGACCTAAAGAACCTACAGCTAGGGTTGCCGACCGATCTTTTAAAAACAATATTATATTTTACTACTTTTTTCCGCGGCTTCACTCAGCAAGAAGTCGATATATCGATAAACATTTTTAAACACATTATTAAACTTCGGTGACTTTTTCAAAGCCTTTACTCACGTATAATAAGTAAATATAATAATGTGTTTATGATTGCTATTCAGCGCGGGAATGCAGCTAGTGCTCTTGGAACCACGCCGCATGGGCACGGAGTTCCTTTAGATTGTTTAGGTTAGGCTTTTATTATAATTAGTTTTAAAATTTTCATCATTGTAAATATATATAATAAAGTCTTTTATATAAACTTGCAACTCCCATTATATCCCCATATAATCATATATATTATCAATATATTATATATATTATTATTATATTAGGGTGGTATTTTCAAAATTCCGTTCTTTATGTTCACGTTATTCCCATAAAGGTGAAATTTAATCTGTATAATTTCCAAAAACACTGAGTGTTCACTTGACCTATATAATAAACCTATTTGAAATATTTCAGGGTTTTTTATATGAGAAGAGTAGCAAACGAGCATGCAAACTACCTGATGTTAAGTAGTCGCAGCCCATAGACATCCGCGTACAACCACAAACACGACTGAAATCATATTTGAACTTGAACGTAGATGCGTTGCTACTCCTGAGGACTAAGTTCGCCTCGCTTCAAAATGTAGCCGGCAACTACACCAGTCCAACCGAAACACAAGTAATGCATTACGGCGGAATATGTATGTTTTTGTATGTAGTATGGTTTTAGCTGGGCGTTGATATGTACATCTGTATGCCTATATATGTTGTGTTTATACATTTTTATGTAAAGGTTGACAACCCTACCTACAAACCTTGACCGTTTTACTACATACTACATTTAGCTTAATTAACATTAACAGGTCTAGAAAATATTTAAGTAATTTCTAAGGACCATAAGACAATACGGGCTGTTTGAGTCAACGGACCAAACCTTGGGCGGCACTGATCGCCACATTAACCTTGGGATCAGGTGATAAGAGTTGAACGGACCCAAGGCCTCTATTGGTCCTTGGCGTTAACGTTAAAATTTCAAGATGGGGGAAGTATAGTTCGACCGGGTAGGTACCATCCCCTGATAATCCGCCGTAAAGAATTACTTGTGTTTCGGTTGGAGAAGTGCGGTTGCCTACACCAAGCCGCGACCATCTCAGTCCTCAGGAGTAGCAACGCATATATGCACATCAGGCAGGAGTTCAGTTGTGTTTGATGTTGGACCTTGATGTCCATGGGCTGCGGAGTCCATTTTGCATCAGATGACCTGCACGCCTGGTTGCTAATCTTTTCAACATGAAATATTTACAAACTTCTACCGAAACGCAAGTGAACTTTACGTTAAAAATTTAACTACTAGATATTACATTAATCCTACGTTTGATCGACGCTAGCGGTGACAAAAGGGCTAGTTTATATCTCGCACAGAAAATTGCGGTTGCTATTCAAAGTGAAAATGCAGCTAGTGTTTTTGGAACAATGCCGCATGGGTACGGGCTCCCTTTAGATTGTTTAAGTTAGGTTAAAATTAGTTTTAAGATTTTCATTATTGTAATTAAAATCT
>DWON01010752.1:0-10578 GCA_018251015.1 Phocides pigmalion okeechobee
AATACCTATTTTACCTTTCGAATTTTATTGTCGTAGAAAATTAAATATATAATTGTTATTATTTACATATTATGTTGGCAGTTAGGTATATATGTTATAATTTAGGTATAAGTTAAATTTGGTAAGTAATATGTTTATAATTTCGAACGTGAATTTCTCCAAAAGGCTATAAACCTAATTGTATATACATTTGACAGTTAATCCAATGTACGGCATAAACTCTCTAACTCTCGAAGTTGGAAGGCCGTCCAACTACGACGCTGAAGTTATTGAAGTACCCATTCTAAAGTTAAAGTATGCTTGGATAGTTCGAATAAGGTAACTTCGCGTTATGCTTACAATAATAATTTGGAAATTAACCGAAATATTCTTTTGGAAACTATGTAATGAATAATTGGCGATAGCACATGCCACGTATTAGAACAGAGCGAAAGCTGGAGTTTCGTCGTAAGTAATCAATGATCGTCATAAGACGATCGCTGGTTTTTGATAAGCTTCACCAAAGATAATGGACCTATTTTGAGCCGTAAGGCAAAGGCTGGGTATTTAATTATACATCTGCGGCAACACTTATTTACATTTACACAATATTTTTTCATATTAATTAGTAAAACAATATGGTTTCTACAATTCGATCTTATTTAATGAGTAAGAAATTAATTGACTTAACATCTAATTTGAATAACTGATTCGATTTCCGGTAAACGGTAATGTAAATGATAAAATTAGATGTCCCCATTTTATATGTTAATAACACTCACAATACACAAAAATTTTGAGTGCAGCTACATATTACGAAAGTGAAGAAGTACTTATGAAGTTAAAGAATTCCATCGCGGACATAGTCAACGGAAATAATGAGAGCGCGGGAAATATTTATGAGAATGATTATTATCCATAATAAATACGTAAGTTTGCCGACGTAGACCAGTGTAAAATCAGTATATATAGTATTTGTGAGGGAAACTTACAAAAATAATGTATTTTTTTTATTAGCAAGATTTCATAAAAAAGCGTATTATTTAACTCAATATGCAGTACACAATGAATCGACGAGTATATTCATATGAATAAATTTGCGATAATTTCCATACCAAAATGTTTACTTTTTCATCTCGAAAAGGGCCCTCAAGGCCCTTCATTACAATAAACCCGAGATTAACTTCAGCAAATCTGGTATTCACAAGTATTTTCCAATCTTTGACAGAACCTCTTCGCTTAACATTGTTTGTCTTCGATTATGTACCTCAAAATTTTTTTCGAATATACTTTTGAAGAGGGCATTTTTATTGAGTAAATTTTAGCTATTGACATAATAAAAAGTGGTTAAACTCCTTAGGACAATCGAGTGCTGAAATGAACTGACACATCGCATAATAATATTATTCTTTGAAATCATAGCGAAGGAGATATTGTAGGACATGATGAGGTTTCGTGTAGGTTTGTATGCACGAAATTACGTGGATAAGATGCATGATTGTTACGTCTATTACTTATAATTACGATATTAATTTGTTTATTTGTTTTACCTGATTTCCGTTAGTCTAGACAATGTATTTTTAATATACTTTCGCATTTTATTTTCTTTTCTTCACTTCTCTGTACCCGACCGTTCTCTGTTCATATCATTAAATTTTCGTAGGATGAAAACAATTAAGTCCTTCCTTAGGTATATAGTCTTGATAGTATTGTAACATTATACAGTTTACGTCTGAAAAGCAAAAAATGCCTCTAAGTGCTTAAGCAGATGAAAAAATAATTATAATTTCATGACACAACATTTTTTTAATATTTATTAAAACCTTAACGTTTGGGAAATGAAATTTATTTTTATTTTGCTAAATATTTCGTCGCTGCATACAGTCTCCATAATTATGTTAACTCACACAGATATATGGTTTCCGCTCCTTTCCCTATACCGTTGTCACTAAGTGACACTTTGGGATAAATTGGATTACTAAAGATACACAAATTTTCCATCGCTAAATCCATTATATCATGATGATGTTTCATGAATTTTAAACATACTGACGGCAAAATACAGGAAAATGCGGTACTTATAATTTCATATAAACATAACAAATATACATAAAGAATTAAGAGAAAATCTTTGCTACAAAATCGTTAAATATAAAATAACCGTTTATGAAATTCTAGTAGAAATGAATACACAGCCCTTGTGATGGTAAGTAGTCGATGACCTCTTAGGACATCGTTTTCAGCTCCATATGGAAAAGAGTTTTATCTAAAGTTGGTAATAGTTACTTCTGAGGATTAAGCTAGTCGCCACAAACGAAAGTGAGTGAACATTTTTTTTTATTGTAAAAGAGTATGAAACGAGCATGCAGGCCACCTGATGTTAAGTGGTCACTGCTGCCCATGGACAAACACGTTCAATCTCAATTAGAACAGAAGTTCTATTTAAGGATGGACGCGGATGTGATCCTACTTTTGAGGACTAAGATGGTCGCTTCCAAAAATGTGTATCCCGCAACCCCCCCCCCCCCTCCAACGGAAACACAATACATGAAGATCATGTTGCTTTACGGCGGGTTATGAGGGTGGCGGTGGTGCCGCCCCAAACGAGCTCTAACGGCTCTACAACCTTTTAACAATATGATACATTTCTTCTTTTTTATTTACTTCCTAGTTCAATTTTATACATCACGAAAAACTTCTGTAACAAAAATAATTACTAGCCGTTTCAAAGGAAAGTAAGATAAGCGGATTCTTACTTCAGATATAACATATTATTATGTGATGTAATACCCAGATCAAAGACAGTGAATCGCACAGGTCGAGGACAAAATTATCTACTCTATTAGTGTATCATGTAGGTATCTAAAGAATTTATGTAGTAATATACGAAGACCATTCTTAATATTCAATAACAAGGAGTGTTTTGTGTCTTAGTTTCGTTTGTTCAATATAGCGATGTTCTTAATTATCATATATGAAAATTTCTTTCTTGTAATGAGAATGTTAAACGCTGTTGTGTTTTACTTTTGAGCGTGTGGTAAGGGGACGGTGTGTTTTAGTTAAGTTTTTAGAACAACTAATTTATTCGATGAACTGTATCCTGTATTACGATTTTCGTTTATATAATGTTAATGAATATTTTAAGTTAAAAGTGTCTCCGTACAAGAAATATATTTTTTGAAAGAAAATACTATCCTAAAACCAGTAACTTACAAACCTCGATGTGATTGTAGTACAGAAATTAAAACAACAATAAAAACTAGCTGAGTATGAGTTGGTTTACGCTAAAGGTACCGACAAATAAATATACAGGCAGGTAGACAAAAAATACGCAATGTGAAAGAATCCTTTTTTAGCCTTCTGATAATAAAACTGTAAAAAACTTGATACATTTTTTCATTTAAGTACGTTTTATATAGTCCAGTAGTATATTGTTCTATAAGCTAGCTCTAATAGGGAATGTAAAAGCCTATTAACCTTTGATATAAATGATACTATAAAGTTAGTAATCGCTAAACATTAGATCTAATTTGTCTAAAAATATTCGTTCGCTACATTCAGAGTTAAATTTAATAAAAGCAATAACACATTAAGTTTACGAGACATAATATGACGCCTACGCTCTTTATTCCAATCCATACTGTAGGCGTTAGGTCTAAATGTCCAGCATACAAATATTTAGTTTCATTATTTCTTGTTGATGTGACCTCATTCTAGCAAATACTATTTGTACCGTTATACACCTAGTCATGAATTAAAGTCTAAATAATAATAAAGATGTGGATGATGCACTGAAATATCGTGGCTGAGTGTGCTCCAACTCTTTCCAAATTCTGGAGGGAGACACAAAATCACCAATGAACCATATCAATACTCTAAAATTGCATTTTTAGTAAAACGAACTTCTAAACATGAGACATTTTAATGAATCCAATTTTATGGTATTTATCAAATTAAATGTTAGGTTTAATTAAACTCAAATATAAATCTTTGATAGTAAATTCTTATAACATTGGTTTTAAATATCAAACAACTATAACTTCTTCAATAGTTCAATAGGTTATCTATATTTTTTTTCCTTAGTCACAAGAGCCCCTAGTCCTCCTAGTGTCGTTCAACGATTTATTTATCTTAGTTTTTTAATCGAAAAGAATTCAGGAGTTTAAAACATCTGCGCTCACAAATAAATGGTTACATACTAAATGTTATAAATGTATTTATGGATTTTCAATCCAATTTTTTTCCATAGCGAGGCATTTTTCGGGGGTGGTGGGACATTTTTTTACGTTCAAAAAGAGTTCTGTAAGAATTAACTTTAAATAAATGGTATTTTACGTTACCATACACAAAACATATAGGGTTAAATTTAGCGGACTTTCAAGAATTCTAACTAATTGTTATATATTATTTACGTTTGCATGGAAGAAACTTTATGAGGTTTTTGTGATGTCGAAGAGTACAATATACGTGGGAGAAATTTCTTTAATAGTAAGTACTTATACAAATAATGGCGTCTACGACGAGTCAGACGCCCTGCGGTTATCCTTTGAGGTTTACTATTAAGCGTTTGAGGAACTGTGCCTTCGTCAACTCTCTTCTGCTGTACTGTATTTGACAAAGGATAGATCCGCAAAGATGAATGAAAATGGGAAAATGGGTTTTTATTTCTGTGGCTGTTTTCTACGATCCATTTATCGCCTATAATACTTCGGTTCTTATGATGTAAGGTGGAGGCAAACATGAAATCAGATACTTCAAACGATGTATGATCAGGTGCTCAGTACGAAGAGGCGTTGTTGAGGGCTCGCAAAGAGATGTTTTCGTCGAAAACGAGTATAATAAATTCTATCTCTACGTTGGGGTTGGGTGTTACTTTTATTGGAATTTCTACACACACATAACAAAGGGGATCTTAATAAATATAAAAATTTAATGATCCCATAGAGACATACAAAAGGACTGTATCAATATTAGATATTAATACTAAATTAATTATTTATAGATCTATCGAAAATCGAATGCGTAATTAATCTTCAACACATTGACGCTTGGTTGACATCAAAACAAAAAAAAAACTTTATGAATTATAGGGATTATCCCGACTTATGTAGTAATTCAAGAAATTAATATACCTTAGGGTACATTGTATGACTATTTTATGACGCTGTTCATTTCGTCGGTCTTAGAAGGAATGAGGAAAGCAGTCCATGCATATTTAATATTGTTTACCGTTAATGAAGACCGAAACAGTAATTAGGTTAAAGGTTGCCCATTAGTCCAATGCAAACAGTCGTCAAATATGTATGCAGCTTCCATTTCCGAGATATTATTACCTGGAAATGTCTCGTTTGCTTTGTCAAGTGCCAACCCTAATAGTGAGGCTATTTATTACAATGAAATATTCCATCAAACAGGTAGCATACACTTTTATGTATAACATCTATCAGATAGGGTTAAATGAAGTGTAAGTCAATCAATTCAGCAAAACATTCGCAACATTTTTGTCTTGTCCCGAGATGCTAATATTTCTATCTATTCCACTCGAGTAACTGAGTTCGCTCGGGGATCTTTTTTCATTTAGATATCAAATAGCCTTCTCGTTTATTTAGCCTGTTTCACCTCAGCTTGTAATTTGATGTACTCATTGTACCTTGTTACTAGAGCCACGTGTCGGAATTTTCGTGGGACGTCCCAACTTTCAGTTGTTGAGACGTCCCAATTTTCAGTTGTTCAGACATCCCAAGTTTCAGATCACCAGTGTTGATCAGCCCTTGATCGAAAAACCAAAATTATTTTTTAGGAACATATTGTATGCGACTCGTTATAAATACGTCCACCTTGATAACACGATAATTCAATTGTTACATTTCATTATAAAACTATAATTGTGCGTAAAAATATTGTGTAGTTATTTTTATCGACTTCCTGCTAAAAACACGTATTCGCGGTATCTCTAACCTGTCATCCTGATATCCATCATATCAAAGACACATTACTTGTTACTTACTCGTGAAATTATGTGTGACAGTTTAATGAAATCCGCAAAATCATAGACGTTGAGATGAGCTTCAGTCTTTCCGCCGTTGGCTGAAAATAACATGCTATTTTTATAGTAAGAAATTTTACGGAGCTTTATCCATTACGTTGCTTCGTGATACGCTAATGGGACAACGTTGTATAATATTTTTTATACGTTTGTGTGACGCGGACTATGGATGTGGATTGGTTGTTTTTATACTTGATATTAATAACTAAATAGCATCTAGATATAGATACAAATACAGATACCTAAATACAGATACCCTATCTGTATTTAGTGAATGTGAGCGAGTGACTATTAGTGGCAATTTCATATATTTTTTTATCATTTATTTATATGTTTTGATTATCATTTATTTATTTATTTTTAAATACATTCATCTAAAAACATGCGAAACTAAGTAACTAATTAGTAACGAAGAGACATGCAAATCATCTATGTCTAATATTCACTAAATACTATGAACATAGGAAGTAAACTAATAGGTTTCTGAAAAGGTATACTTTCGTATAACAATGTATAACCTATCTACTCAACGAGCTCTTCGCTAAAATTGTTTGTTAATTGAGTGCATGAACGCATATACATACATACAAATACATGTACCCTCTTAGTATTCAAATTTATTGCATCATTTATATACATAACCCGCTCCATCACAGATGAAGTATACAATACGACCACATCGTCATCAACCTGTTACTGTGTCAATGTTGGGTTTCTTCTCAGAATCCGTTGGATTAGGCCAGTCTATCACACTGGCAGATTGCAGATTAGCAGACCTCACACATCTTTGAATATTATGTAGTATTCTTAGGTATGTAGGTTTGTTCACAATGTCTTTCTTCATCTTAAGACAAGTGATAGTTAATTTCTAATACTAATCAACACATGACTTCGAGAAATAAAAAGTGAGTTACAAAGATTTGAGCTTTAGAGTCCCTTGGGTGAGAAGCTGGAATTATACCTTTAGACTATCACTGGTTCTCATGTCTTTTATACAACCTTATAATACGCTTAAAAAGCACTGAAGCTTTGCATGTATTTTATAGGCTAGAAATTTATATGGCCGACACTCGTTTCTAAAGTGACGTCGAAACACGAGTAATTCTGCCACCTTTTGTAAGTAACTTTGAATGAAAAACTGTTTTCAGTGTTCATTCTGCCAGAATAGTTTCTGGGAAAACTCTTTTTTGGGTAAAAGTGTATTTCAAGGATTGTTTATACGCTGTTCATGCGTGAGTAACGGCATACGGTCAGAACATTCGATTTTGCTGTACGGGACTTAGCGAAATTGTGTTTTTACGATTTCACGTGAAATGTATAAATCGGATTTGAAAACAAGAAGATCGACGTTGTGTTTAAGTTTGCTTTGCAATCACATTTTGCACTTTTTATTTTATATTTTTTTCATATTACAAAACAAAGTCTGTCTATGCTTTATGGTATGGTACTATAGTACTGGTTTTGGTACTATAGCAAGGAAAAGCCGAGACTTTGAAAGATGTTTAGTGGGATGTGTGATATGTAATTGAATAATATATTTTAAAACGACCTTATTTACCATACAACGTACCATACATTTAAAGGTGAGAAAACTATAGTTCGACCGAGGAGGTACCACCAACGCCCACATAATCCGCCGTAAAGCTTTACTTGTGTTTTGGTTGGAGTAATGTGGTTACCATCTACACTTTGAAGCTAGGCGACCACCTTAGTCCTCAGGACTAGCAATGTATGCATGTTTGAGCTTAGATAAGATTATAATAGTCTTTGTGGTTGCATCAGATGGTTTGAATGCTCGTTTGATACTTTTTTCATTTAAAAACATCCAATATACAATCTTTAATAGTCTCACTGGGGTCCACGGGCTGTATCATTTAGCCAGAACCAGCTCACGGAAAGTGGATGCAGCGAGAGTCGATTACTTTGGAGGGTCTATCCCTAGACCCCCCCCACTTAAAAGGGGCTGAAGGGCTATCTTAAATTAAGCCAAGATGCATTTCTCAAGGTCAGACCACGGTAAAGAGAATATATTCAAGATCAGCAATGTCACGGCGAAAGAGACTGGAAAGTCTTTCGATCATGATAATGGACGAGCAAACCGTTTTTAAGTGTAGTGTGAAGTGTTAATAATTTGTGGTACATACATCAAGATACTTTTATTTGAGATCGCTAACAATGCCATGACAGTAAAACAGAATTAACATCAGAATAAATAAAGAAATATCTCTTTCTTTTTGGCAATCTACTTTATGAGCGACGAGAGACAACATTGTAACCAAATTATGACGCTTCAAGTTTCAGTGAATTATGTTTTTGCAAACAAAACCTGTTCTGCATGAATAACGGTGTCTAGTTTTAGTTTTATGCGAAGAAGTTAATGCAGTTTGTAATTCTATTCAATTGTGCTTTAGAATTTTTACTTTTCAACGCTAAGATTTTCTGTTAATTATTTAAATACCTAACAAAGGTGGGAGAACTATAGTTCGACCGAGGAGGTACCACCGCGGTGGTGTTTGTAGTTGTTCGTGGATGTCTATGAGCTACGACCACTTAATGTCAGGTGGTTTGCATGCTCGTTTGCTACTCTTTTCACATAAAAAAAAACACCTAACATCATTATCATTATTCATTTCTGGGTACGGGTCTTAATTGATTTCCCGTTGTCTTGAGTACTATTTTAGCTACTCTCAATATGCAGATTTTTTTCACGATTTCTTACACCGACTTTAAAGGAAGTGACATTTAAAGTTCTATCTATGCATATAAAGGAATATAGTGTAATAAAATGAAGGATCAGCGTGTTTCTATATCCTATATATTTGCAAAAAAAATATATGTATGTACATTTTGGAGAATAAGTGATAATAGAAATATCAATTACTTTTAGACTTTTTTCCTGTCTGTCTGTTTGAAATCGTGTCAAATCAAAACGAATGATTCGAATCTAGGGTATTGATTGTTTTAAAAAAATGTATCCACTTTATCAAAACTTATTAAAATTTAATTGCAGGTAATTGATTTAGTAATCGGTACGCCAAAACATCAGCATTACTTCAACAATCTTTCACATTTCAAAGCCATATAACAGACGAAGCATGATGTCTCATATTATAATTATGATAAAGTTAAATAATTACATAACAATTACTATTTTTTTTTAATTTTAGGTAGGTCAAGCGTCCTTAAGCTGTAGTAACTTAATCTACATGCTCGCTCCTTTTATTGCGTGTTATCTTACACAAATAAAATACTAAAAACCAATCTGTAATCTGGTAAATCAATGGCGAAGTCACATGAACTGGAAACCTTAACGTTTATCTTATTAGCCACTTCATTTGAGCAAAGTGCGGAGTTTATCCACGACCAATACACCCACTGTAATTATTGGAATACATTTTTTTTATTTCCTTCTTTATAAGGGTATTAAGAGAGGGTCGTTCTTGGGAAGGTAACAAACTAAACGAGTTTTGTATCCAATAATATTAGTATACAGTATAAATGAGTATACAGTCCACTTAAAACAATGCCATGTCAAAGGAAGATAACCAAATCCGAATGAAAAATATCCCGTCTGAAGTCACAGATGCGTCGTTATCCGCGTGTACCGAAGCAAGCGCCCCATTTTTAGAAAAGCCGGCAAACACACGTTTTCACTAAAATTGAAAAATAAATTTAGTTACGAACGAACGAATCAGGGGACGTCGAATACCTGGTCTGCTACTTATATCCGGTAGTTTTAAGGGTTCTCGCGGGGGAGGATACTGGTAGAGATTATTTGGGCCTCGAGGGTTCTCTGTTTAACCGGACCTTTTCTCAAAATAGTCTAAAACCTCCCGGATGGCGCCAGTCGGGTCACAAACTCATCGAATGTCTCCACTCGAAGATCGCGTGCCACCACATTGTTTCGGACGAAGCGACCGTTTCCCACGATCGCCAGGCCAGGTTCTGCTGCTACAGATTTGGTTGAAATTGATTTAGTTGTGGTATCGATCTAATACCGAAACGACTACTTATGAAACTATGTTATAGTGTATTATTATTTTATAGTATGGACTAATACAATTGAATTTTCAACGAATAAATATTATTCATAATTATAAATATTATTAATAACCGAGCCCAGATTACATGATTTACAAAGCTGCAATGATTCGCACTGATTCACTACACTACAAACATTTCATACGAGCAATTAGTGAGCTATTGTTTATGAGACGCCGTGGCTGATTGAAGTTTCCGAGATCTTACTATTTGTGGATCATTTCTCAACTCAGAATATTGAATTATGATATATATCTATATTCATTTAATTGCCAGTTAATTGCAATTTAACAAAAAGTGTTCGTTATTTTTTTTTTATTCAGTTTTTCTAACATGCCAATTTCAAATATAAATGAAGGATATTTAATGTTTTCGATATTAATTCTATTTGAGATTGATTTGTCATCTCAGAATACCATTTTTTGATACATATTTTAAAGGAGAAAGAACTGTAATTCGACCGGGGAGGTACCATTGCCGCCCTCATAATCCGCCGTAAAGCATTACTTGTG
>DWON01010753.1:0-10578 GCA_018251015.1 Phocides pigmalion okeechobee
CTCTGATAAGCCATCGTATATACCATTATACATTGTGGTGGCGGATTGTTGCAAAGTAATTTTAACAACAACTTGAAGGGGAATTTGTATATTTTACTAAGTAACGGGTAAAAAATTTCGTTACCCACTCACTTTGTATGGTATTCTTTCTATTTTCCTTTTTTTCCCTATGAAAGCTGTTATTTATGAATCACTTGTATCTATCTTATTTATACTTAGATTTTTCTATGTGACAAGAGTAACAAACGAGCATGCAAACTATCTGATGTTAAGTAGTTGCAGTCCATAGACATCCACGTACAACTACAAACAAGACCGAAATCCTATTTGAGTTCCAACGTAGATGCGTTGCTACTCCTGAGGACTAAGATGATCGCCTCGCTTCCAAGTGTAGTCGACAATCGCACCTCTCCAACCGAAACACGAAATGCTTTAGGGCAGATTATGATGGCGTGAGAATCGTCCCTAATTTTTATTCAATTGCACGTATTATACAATATTACTATGTACACCTTACCTTGATCCTCTATACTTGTTACCATGTCTGCTACCCAAAGGTCGTCTGGAAGATCGCTATTGTAGTGATAAGACCCGCCTTTTGGTCACCACTATTATATTTGTTCTGTCGTGTTTTCTGGTTTTGCGTTCTTTTTGTGATGATCAAAAAAGCATATTATTTGATTTGTTTTGATAAATTACCACTCTTTTACTCGTGTATAACTCTTGTCAATTTCAACTTAGTCCTAGTTTTAATGTTTTTTTTTAAATAAGAAACTACTAACCAGAAAGACAGGCCGAGATCAGCGGTACCATCTGAAGACCAGGTGTTGGCCAGGTCTTCCTCAGACATGACGTTATGCTGCAGCCTCAGGAAATACTCAGTCAACCACACCGCCATCGCGCCAATTGTGAACAGCACTGGAAAAATAATTAATAGTGTAATTAATTGTTAGGTAACATGTACCGTAATCTTATTCATAGTAATTATAACGTGGTGAACTTTAGGACATGGAAAGTACCACCGCCACCTTCATAATCCACCATAACGCAATTCGGTTGGAGAATTTTAGTCTTCTTCTTTCGTGTCGGCAGGACTGATTATTAAAGGGAGTTAAGGAGTTAATTGGAGAGGATTAGTACGGGGTGAGGGGAGTTAGAGGATAAGTGGGAGAAAATCATGCCGTAGTGGAAAGATTGGTCAATCAGCGTAGATGGGCGAAGGCTGATTGTCCAGGGTGCGCCGGGCGAACATGTAACGTCGCGCCACTCGAGGAGACTCTTTCCAATGCATTAAAAATATATTGTTTAAAGATTCCAATATCCAACATGTTTGACGTTTAAAACAATTATTTCGATGTCCTTGTTCAAACTAATTGTTTGTTAAATTGTAAACCTAACAAATACATTTAGAGGTTATCGTTTTGACAACAAAAGGCTGCCGCGGTTAATTAATTGTAATTGAAATTGCGATTTGTGGTTTTGACTCCTTTACTGGTGTAACATTGGTGGCCTTAATCAATATTTGAAGAATGATTTGTAGGTAAGTAGGATTTTACAAGCTTTTATATAACTTGCAATATATGTATCTTTGTGCGGGTGGAATTTTGCAACAGAATTTTCAGGTATCTTTAACCGATTAAGTTGAAATTTGGTCCTTTTTATGTGAGAAGAAAGGCAAAAGAGCATGCAAACCACCTAATGTTAAGGAGTCGCAGCCCATAGACATCCACGTACAACCACAAACATGACTGAAATCCTATCTGAGCTCGAACAATGCGTTGCTACTCCTGAGGATTAAGATGGTCGCCTCGCGTCAAAGGGTAGCCAGCAACCGCACCTCCTCAACCGAAACACAAGTAATGCTTTACAGCCGATTATGAGGGCGTGTCTACACACGTATTTTGGATGACAATACATGCTGAGTTAGGTCACGTCAATCTAATATGGCGGATTGCAAGATGGCGGACAAGCATTAATATCATTAAATTAAATTGTATAATACATGTACTAAATTGATTGGTTCGATTTAATTTAAAGTGTATTTTCTTTTATAGGCCAATTAAATAAAAGTTTGTTTTAAAAAAATAAATGATTTTATTATGTTGCATTTTAGTGTACGGATAGCTTATTGATTTAAATTTTAAGCTTATCCTGGAGATCAAGGTTCAAATACCAATTACATATAATTATTTTGAGAAGAAATGTGTGAATTCAAAATTATTATTTATTATAGAAGTTGTTAGAATGGAGAAAAATATATTAAAAACAATTTTCTAGTTCTTTTTTTGTGTCCATGAAGATTTGAACGTAGAAAGTTGTAAATACTTAGTATTTTCAAACTAGACAGACATTTTAACTGTTATTTTTGTTTTGATGTAAGAAGAGTAGCAAACGAGTATACAGGCCATCTGACGTTAACCGGCTACACGGCCTCGCTAGTACGAAGAGACCAAAGGCGACATCGAATAAAATTAAAATTCTGTTTAAGATCGTATTAGCATAATAATAGGACCTTAAACAGAATCCATGGACTGCAGCGACCACTAAAGATTAAAAGATTAAGTGACCTAAACATTTGCTGTTCCTGTCACATAAAAAAACATAAAAACACTTGAAATACTTACTTAATACCCTTCTTCTGGGGTAAAAGTGTAAAAAGTAACAACAATGTAAACTTTACACTTGAGTGCAGAACTCGCGGCACAGATGCGGAACTTAGGTAATGGCGGGCACCCACAAGTCGGACGATGGAGTCTGATAATTAACTCCTCCCCAGTGAAACAGCTCGTGAATAAACATCTTAGACTTACCCGTGTTTATCTTTGACCCTCGAACTGAATGGACCGTATATTAAGTACGAACTATAATTCTGTGTTACAACCACGTATCTGACATTATAATTTCATGTTATATACCAAATGTAACAAAAATGAAAGCCTCTAATGACGTATATATAAAGAATCTAGTGCATGTATATAATTGCCAAATATCATTCAGCCACTCTCAGATATTTAACTCGGTCAACTCGGACGTCATTTTGAATTACAATTTCTCACACTAAATCGATAAAGATAAAGAATTTTAAGTTAAGCACACCATTTCTTTACTCTTGTAGTCTTTTTTGCTTCATTTAAGAACTTATTTAAGTATTTCCTTTAATTAAAACAGTGAAGACAATTTAATTAACCCCCATATATAGTTAGGTGACAAATAGATACAGAGATCAATGCACAGCTGAAACTGCTGAACCTAGAATCCTAAAATTCTGCAGATATATTCTTTTTATAGCGTTAGTGAACACTATAAAAGGAATTTTGGGAATTCCTCTCATGATATGATTGCCGAGTACACTTATAAGTGAGATGATAATATTATTCTTTTTTGAGTTTGGATCCTCAAAAACGAACAAGTCCTCCAAACTCGGCAGCAAACGAGCATGCAAACCAGATGATATTAAGTAGTAACAGTCCATAGACATCCACGTACAATCACGATCGAAATCCCATCTGAGCTCGAACGTAGATGCGTTGTTACTTCTGATGAATGAATGAAGATGGAATATTATATTAGAGGAACCTCTACATAAAAACCAACTCTATATATTATGGTGTTTTGCAAATTGCATCTTACATACTCTTAGCAGGTTTATCAAAAATGTTAGTTACTCTATTCTGATCTGTCTAAGGCGAAGGCTAAGTCTCGTACGTCAAGTGTCGGTATGTACGTGACGGGTATTGTAATCAACAATAAATATAGCGTACGGCCGCGTATTGTTCAGATAGCTGTCCTAAGTAGGCGTATTGTATTAACACACATTTCTGCCCTGTACAAAGGGGTCTGGTATTGTTTCTTTGAGAAATCGGTCCGCTACTACGATTATAAAGGCCGTTCAGACATAAACCATTTGTATTTCTACATTTGTAGTGCCTCGGTTTGTTTAAATTGTAAACCATCCTTAAAGTTAAGCAACCTCGGGTGTGGTCGAAAATTGGATGGGTTACCGCTAGTGGTATATTTCGCAAGATTCTACATTTTGGAAGCTTAAGCAGTGGATCCTGATTGTTAGAGATAGGCAGTTAAACTTTGTCAAGGGCCCTATGACTCATGAATGTTAATTACCAGCCCGTATGGTCCAGGCTACCCCCTACCATGACATGACATAGAAAGAGTTATAGTTTACACTCATTACAGAATCAGGTTCAGAGTATATTGGTGATTTCATTGTATAATTGCGTCAAATAGTAAGACTAAGATAAAGGTAGTTAAAAGAGTTCTAGTACCTGAAAAACTGTGTTTGAGAATGATAAATAAATAATGAACTAAGTTACCTGTGGGCCCTTGAATTAATCACCTGTTTTACTTACACTAAGATATAGTGGAAAGAAATAGATATTATACTTTTTCTTAAAATAAAACATCTCAAATGATGTTTCAGCGAAGTAACTAGTAATTGAAGCATTAATTTATAAAAAACAAAACAAAATTATCATTAACGCCAATCCTTCTGGGTAATAACAACGAGGCCTTAGTAATTGCCGGAATATGAAAAAGTTCAAGAAAAAGCTTTAAGCTGGCTCCGAGAGCTTTTGTAATCCTAGAACTGCCTCCTCAATAGCGTTAATTTGGAAAGAAAACATGATCGCATTGCACAAAGTTTCTTAAACACGATTTTCTAATCCAAAGCTGTGTTGGAACAAAAAAGTTGTCAATTAGGAACAATTAGGGTCCAGTGGGACAGACGACACTGATTACAGGCAACAGAGGGCGTTTTTTGCCTTGTAATTATTATGTAATTAGCACTAACCGAGTTTTCTTTCTCTAATGGCGGAAAAAAATTGTGAAAAACAGAACGTTCAAAGGAAAACCGAACACAGGGAAGTGGAGCAGCACTTTGCAAAGAAGTAAACATCTTAATATTATAAGGAGAGTTTTAAACGCGGAAAAAATATTTTGAACTTGCTGCGTTTAGCTTCATCCGATGAATTTTAAGATGACAAAAAAATATATGCATCCCTTAAATATGGCGTAACAAACCGTATCCTAAATTCACCTTCCAATTAAAGGTTAGAAAAGAAAATAAGCGACATTCGTCGGTTAGAGGTTTTCTTGTGTTCCGGTAACAAATAAGAAGAATAGCCGGAAGGATGGATAAACAGACAAAAATGTTTGAATAATATACATATATTTAAAAACATCGATTTCGTGTCTACATCCGTATGATAATGACCATTAAAATATGACGAGTGTCAAAACGTGCGACATAAATGGCATTATCTCTTAATTGCGTTGGCTCAGAAATTTGATTTTTTCATACCTCCAAGTAAATTAAGGCCTTATTTGAAATTAAAATCAACTTAATACCACGCATTCCTAAGAAAGGAGGTCTTGAGTAATACTTTCTTTTTTCTTCTTAAAGTACGAAATCCTAAAAAGAGACGAACGGTTAATATAGGTTTTCTAAGCTCTCTATATTAAATCCTGTAAGATATAATTTAATCCGACATACCTTAGCAATAATTTGTTATTTGCTAAGTAGCTCAATAATTGATTAATGTGGCATATAGATAATGTCAATCAATTAGATCCCATTAATATTAAGCGGAATTAATTGTAATTATATTAATCCAGCAAAGATAATCGGAATAATTGGACGAGTACTAAATATGGAAGCTAATTATTTATAAAGTTTTAAGGCAACTATTAAAAAGTCTATTAAAATGTTAAAACATTAATCATTCTTTTTATTTTATATTAAATGTGGTAGTTTTAGATGAAATCACTACATAGAAATCCAATAGGCTCATATATTTTGTTTAAATACAATCAACTCTTCATGGACCTTCATGAAAGATTGCACTGCATAGTAAATACGAGTAGCTACATTTGAAGTTTGCCGATGATGGATCGGTGTGCGCTTGCGGCATGCGCTGCTGTCGAATTAGTTTTAGCGTATGCGCTATTGCACGCGCTATAGTTTTTCAGGCATGCGTTATAGTAGGTCCAATGTGTAGGTGAGCATGAAAGTACATTGTGTAGACATAGCTATTGGCTCAAATCGATGTTATGACAGTATTTTTTTTTTATTATTGTGAAAGAGTAAGAAACGGGCATGGAGGCCACCTAATGTTAAGTGGTCACTGCAGCCCATGGACAACCACATCCAATTTCAATTAGAACAGTAGTTCTATTTAAGGATGGACGCGGATGGGTTCCTACTCTTGAGGACTAAGATGGTCGCCTCCAATAATGTGTATATACCTTCCCAACCGAAACACAATACATGAATAACATGTTTCTTTACGACGGGTTATGAGGGTGGCGGTGGTGCCGCCCCGGGCGAGCTCTAACGGCTCTACCACCTTTTAAATTTCCGACATAGTTGTATATAAGATATAATTGGCTGTTAGCTGTGCCCGCGACTTCGCCCGCGTTTATTTTATATAATTCTCTAATAAAAGTAGCGTATGTTACTCTTTATTAAATCAGCTATCTGCCAGTGAAAGTCCCATCAAAATTGGTACAGCAGTCCCAGAGATTTGCCAGAACAAACAGACAGTCAGACGGGCGGACACAAACTATATAAAAAATGTTATTTTGGTTTTAATAGATGTACGGTGTATACATATATACTTATAGGAGGGATATTTAGTAAGTCACAAACACACTACACTTACATTACTTCCTGGTATGGTATTAAATTTCAAATTGACTTTTAAGTATTATTACGAATCTTTTTTATGGACATATAGAAAAGTGCTTTTCTAGACGTTTTCAGATGATTTTTAAATTTTTTCTCTCCGTAAGAACCATCCTCGTACTGTAAGGAATATAATAAATAAAGAATTAGTGAAATCGGTCCAGGTACTCTCGAGGTTTGCGCTTAGCAACACATTCAGTGATTCATTTTTATATTATAGATGTGATAATTCATATCGATAAACTGCGGCATTTCCCTCAAAATGCAACCTTAGAGCCTGTTATCTACCAAACACCTATATGTTATTTGAAAATATTCCCTAAAATTAACTACTTTTGGTCAACGTTACGTGCCGAGAAAATGTAGCATGATAACGAGATCTAATAAAAAGACTAGTCAGCCAATCTGTGTACAAAATTTGAGATACATTAAATCAGTAGCGATTGGGTGATAGGAAAACATATAAAAATAAATAAAAGGACTGTATGGCAGTGTGTATGTAAGGTTAATAATCACTAAACACGTAGATTCGTCATAATCCGCTGTAATGATATTCTTGTGTTTTGGATAGAGTGATGCAGTTACTCATATTTTGAAGGAACGGATATCCATGAATCGCTGCTCGTCTTGCGTAAAAATACATAATGTGTAAGTGGCAGTTCTAAATAAATGGTACTTATACTAAAACATTACAAAAAATCATTTTCGAAAAATAACCTCTTTTCATTTTTCCTTTACTCTCTATAAAAATAAAAAAGTAAAAAATCGAATCGTGTAGAATCCGTTATAATAACTCTATGGTAGGATCTTGTCAAAAATTAATGTTTTTCTTGTCTTTTATTTATGGCTTATTAAAATTTAAAGATTTTTAAAAATCGAATAGTTCCTAAACGCAGAACCTCAATACAATAATGGGCGTTGAATATTCCGCCCGAAAGCTAAAAACTCTGCTTCAAACTCTATACAGAAAGCCGACGCTACCTTTCACTTCCCACTGAACGGAACAGATGAATATTCATGCGATGTCAATAAAGCTGCAACAAAATTTCGGTTTAGAAATAGTCAAAAGATTTTCGAGAAAATAATTTAATCTTTTTGAATAAAACTTAACTTCACTTATACACGATTTTGTTATTTGAAGTTATACTTCTTATGACGCGTTAGGGAAAAATAATGAGAGTAACTTTTAAGATGCGCGTGCACACCGTCACGAAAAACCGACACCATGAAATAAGCTGGTTTTTTAGTAACAACATTAATGTCCTTAATTCGATATATATAGGTCTAAATATATATACATATGTGTAGATGAATGTAAATACAATTTAATAGTTAATATTTGAATCACTGGGTTGTCTCTTAACAGTTTTATTGTTGGGTTCAATACATTTCCATCTCAAGTGTTTGCAACGTTTCACGGAAAAGTGGTTTTAAGGACACTTTATGAAAACAACTTATGGTTGCAGTGGTCCCTTCACATCTTGTCGTTTTACAAACAGGGACTCTTCTGAAAATCGTACATCTAAACTTGAGTGCTATCATAATATTGTGGCGTTCTTTAAGAAATAAACCCGGATCAGATTGAATGCAGCGAGAACGTCGTACATAAAACGTACTTAAATACATATCGTGGTAGAATCTATATCACTCGACCGGGGAGGTACCATAGACAAACCTATTGTTAGCCTAAAGCTATAATTAAAGTTTCGGTACCCACTCGCTTATATGTTAGGCAACAGTTATTATTTCTAGTGGTAACAAAGCATTTGTTCAGACGGAATTCTTATGGTTGGTTACAGATGTCCCTGAAAAACAGTCACTATTTATTCATCAGTCGCACTGCATGATCGTTTATTACTTCAGTTTTTCCGGATGGTAGAAGCATCACGGCCATCATAATTCGTCGTGAAACAAGGCATGTGTTTTGGTTGGAACTACATACATGTGGTTATATGGCGACCATCGTAATCCTAACCAGTGTATTGCTACGCATCTCCACTTCTCCTCTTCTCTACTTTGGAACAGGAGTAGAACCTAAGAAATGATTTTGTTTTATTTACGGTTGAATGCAGATGTCCGTAGGCTATAGCGGTCACTTATAATCAAGGAGCTCGCACGCTTTTATTACTCTAGGAAGAGTAACATAAAATTAAAACAGCTCGAACAAATTATGTCGTTGTTAGTCTGGAAGAGGTTTATAAGTATTGGATCAAGATTCCTTGTTTATTTAGCTATTGTACGTCCCACTTTAATAACCTTTAGTTTGGCAATATGCGAACAAGCACTATACGGAAGCAAACTCAATGTTGATACTTCAAATGTTTCATTGCTTAGTCCTTGTTTAGGGTTTCGTAGTTAAAAGGGAGCTCTCATCAATTTATTATGTCTTTTATGTTCGCAGGTCCTTCGTCCTTTCGTCGTCCGTCCGTTTGTCCGTCTATCCGTCTGTCCGCCTGTCCGCCTGTCCGCCTTTCCGCTGTCCGCTGTCTGTGGTCCGTTTGTTCACTGTCCAATCGCCGTCTGTCCGCCGTCCGCACATGCGTCCGTCCGTTCATCTGTCCGTCCGTTCGACTATATATTTATTAGACGTTTCGTCTGTCTATTTATACATGGTAATGAGATAATTTTATAAGCAAAATTAATTTCACATGGATAATAAGACGAATAAGACAAATAAAGGTTTGCAGGATTTATCTGTTTTTCATTATTTCTACCCAAATATTTTTAGACTACATTTCAAATTAATTTATATTGTTACGTAGTAGTTAAACATTTGGTATTAATAGAAAATAGGATTTATATTGTATTGAAAGCTATTCTTTTACTTATCAAAACAATCTTCTTTTGCAACCAGATGAAAGTTAATATTCTTTCATTTGTTTCTTTGTTTTTTATCGTTTTTTATTGAAAGTAGATCCATCACATCCATTACTTAACGTCGTAGCTCGTTTTGACAAATGCTTCACGTTTATTTGATTCATCAATTTAAATTAAAATCAACCGACGAATACTTCCTATTTCCTTCATTATTCCAATGAAACCTTTTTAATTTGAATGCCTTTGCAACCCATCCTTGCTTTGTTCGTGAATAAATATTGACTTGTTTCAAATTGCTTTAAATAATATAGGACCTTAACTGTTGTCATTCTGAGCGGAATCAAGTAATATGACCTTAAAGGTGATGTAACACGTCTCATAAGGGAAACAGGATTCTTCATGCAAGTGTATGTATGTATGTATGTATGTGTTATTGAATCCATTAAACCTCTATCTCTCATAATGGTCTATATCAAACCTCAGGGTCAATTTCGAACTGCAAAGGGTGTATCTGCAAAAAGGAAAAGAATATCAAATGTTAAAGGGGGACAATTTTTATAATTTTTTGTATTTTATTTTAAATTAGTAATATCACGGAATTTGTACATTTTATTATGTACAGAGTTTAGCCGTGACCACGAGCCATGCAACTGGTTCGAAATATTGGCAATCAAAAATCGTTAAACGTGAGTATCCCGTACAAAATAAAATACCAGCAATATTGTACATAAACTACCCACAGTAGTGTATCTAACCCAACATTTTTTATATTATAAGAGTAGGTAGTAAACAAGAAGTTATGCGAACAATAATATTAAGTATTTATTGCAACCCGTAAAGTTTCGCATACATTTTTTATTATGATGAAAGAAACGGGCATGCACGCCACCTGATGTTAACTGGTCACTGCAGCCCATGGACAACCATGTCCAATCTCAAATAGAATAGAAGTTCTATTTAAGGATGGACGTGGATGCGTTCCTACTATTGAGGACTAAGATGGTCGCCTCCAATAATGTGTATCCGACAACCACACCTCCCCAACCGAAACACAATACATGAAG
>DWON01010754.1:0-10577 GCA_018251015.1 Phocides pigmalion okeechobee
CTTCAAGAAGAGAGTGAATAGGCTTCTACTAAGTTAGTACGCTCAACAACAAGGACATCATCACCACTTACCATCAGGTGGGATCGTCGTCAAGTACTAACTTATATAAGGTAAAAAAAAAACTTAAGTTCTGTATCTGCCACCGTTAGATAAATAGAGACCTGCGATAGATCTACAGACAGACAGACAGACATAGTAGGCTTAGTGATAGGGTTCCACTGAACCTTTGGTTACGTAATCCTAAACGGTGCGGTTGCCGAATACATTTACAAGCGAGAAGATATCATCTAATTTCCGTAGAGTATCAATGGATATAAGTATAAACTCAGGACTTCAGTCACCTGACCTTGTTTGAGGTTATATGGGCTTCAATGACTGTTTGAAATCAGGTTGCCTGTTTGCACGTTTGCTAATCTTTAAATATAAAAATTAAGGAAAAATGTTGTAATGAGTTTCATAAAACTAAACAAGCGTTTACGGAGAGAATAATTTAAGTACAAATGTGTAGACAGGGGAAACGAATGCAGATGACACGTGGCGCGGAATTTAACTACGCCGAAGCTAAACATTTTACGGCATACAAGCTTTTTGTTTTGTTCCACAATGGGTGAAATGTTCGTTCGTTTTTATAACAGTTTCTCTCGCGGCGAGAACACACTGAAGTTATACTCTACACACGTCACAAACAAGGAATATAAAAATACAATGTTTCGAGTATTTTTTGCAATTTCGTATGTCTAACTGTTGCTTTTGTGGATTCTATTTTGTAAATTCATTACTAATAAAATACTCGGAAGACATGTACAAAGTGTGAGAAATTTGCACTTAGTATTTGTACTAATTGTTGTTCGTTTTATTATTTAGCGAGTATTTACGATTAACGAGTTACGTGGCTCGTGGTTACGCTGTAGCCTAGATTCTGCGATGATATTATTTTAAAATCATATAGTTTATAATTCTTTCGAATAAATTTATTCTGAATAAAGTTTCACTATAGACTGTGATGGAAGTTCAACTAATTAAATAAACTTCCTAAATTTGGATGATCTGCTAAAAACTATATTGATTAACTTTGATAAATTCGATACCTTAATTTATAAATGTGTTATCTCTAGTTACAATTTACCGATTCTCATAAGATTTTATTTCCTACATATATAAATGTATACAATATTACCGTTAAATTGGTTAATGTCGTTTATTTTATAACAATTCGTAAAACCAAGAAATACCTAGTCTATAAAAACATTCGATAATCACATATTCCAGTAAGTAAATTGTACGTTAGAGATTACTTAGATAGTAAATAGAATTGGAAAAAGCATATTTTTTTTCGAAAACCCTATTTTCTCAATTGTATGTCCCATCATACATTAATTGGAATATAAGTTGAGAGTGACATATCCAAATAATTCCACATTATTCAAATGAGATGTGATATACACCAACCCTTGCAACCCTTAGCGAACCCTACTCGAAGGTAATGAATGCGCGTCTCGGCCGCCCCTCGTCTTACACCGACACGACATTACCCGCGCCGGTGATTCCGCTAAGCTTCCAATACCTCTTAAGTACAAGAGGTACACAAAACATTCGAATCACAATGTAGGTAATATATTATTTAGATCAAAGAGCCCACATTTAACTAGAGAATGCGAGATATCCACTTTTAGTGTCCGATGTTGGAGCCGTGTTCGAATACGGATCCATTGTTAGATAAGTGGTAGAATATATAGTTTGACCGGGGAGGTACTACCGCCGCCCTCATAATCCGCCGTAAAGCATTACTTATGTTTCGGTTGGAGAGGTGTGGTTGCTGGCTATGCTGTGAAGTGAGGCGACCATCTTAATCCTCAGAAATAGCAACATATCTACGTTCGAGCTGAGATAGGATTTCAGTCGTGTTTGTGGTTGTACATGGATGTCTATGGGCTGCGACTACTTGGCATCAGGTGGTTTGCATACAGACTATTTCTACTTCATTAGACGAGCGTATTACAAAATATTTGTACTTGTTTTTGTACTACGAAATATACTATTCTAAATACAACGAAATTAGAATAAACGAGCGTTACTATTAAACGAAAAGTTTAATTTACATATTTCCATATGAAATATGGAAATATGTAAATGTCATATGACATTTAGAAACTTCTAAATGTAATAGGCTTTGTATTATTACTGGGAATGATCATTTCGGAGAATCTCATTGTTTTGTTAAAATTATTATGAGTACTCCTTAAGTCTTCGCGGAAAATGTTGTTATTATTATTGATATATTTTAACGAAAAGATTGCGTATATGTTGCTACTCTACAGGACAAAGATGATGGCCTCGCTTGTGAGTGTAGCTAAAACTGTTCCTATGGGGTAGTGTGGTGTGCCTAACTATAAGTATGGTGGATTTTTGGAGGTTGTAAGTTACCATTACTTTTCTATGTGGGATGAGCAGCAAACGAGATGGTAAATGGTAGATATCTACGTCCAATCTTAAACAGGACTCAAGTCCTGTCTAATGTCGCGCGTTGTAACTTCTAAAGTTTGAGGCGGTCACTCCCTTCCAACCGAAACAAAAGAACTGCTTTATGGTAGATTGGATGGATTATTTACTTTATGGTACTTTTCGGATCGAACTATATTCTAACACTCGTAAATTTAACACAAATTTTCTGCCATCTATTATCCGTAGTGAAGGCATCAATGTGTTTCTTGCACAACATCTATTGAAATGCAGTTTTCGGGGCAGAGCAGATCTCGGCTTGCTTTTTCATGCTTGACATAACAAATTATGTCTACAGCAATCTGCCACCTTTTAGAGGTCAAACTATAGTCAGAGAACCCTTCTTGAATTGCTTATGATTCCAAGATCTGTACCCTGACTACATACTATGTAGATGAACCAACTCAATCCACACTCCGTTGACTCATTGCGTGATAATATCCATCTACTTCCACTTACACTAAGGCAAAATTCCTTTCATAAAGGGAATCATTTGTGAAAAGGTGTCCATAGGTCTATAATGGCTCTCTTGATTTCTTTGTTCAGGTCAAATCGTAATGGCCATTAAAATAGTGAAATATGTATAATATATAATTTTATTCGTTAGCGGCAGCTGGTTCGAAAACGTCATTAATTCTTTAGGCTGTATCTGCAGCGCTGGTACTGCGGATGTCATATTAAAAGATAATACGACATTTTTTACTTTTTGACAGACGTCAATAGAACGATGTCAGAGCAAACGGCGTAAAAACAAATGAACTACTATTTTCGAAAAAGGATTTTACTTGCTTTAATTTGAAATGTATTTGAATTTTAAATTCTAGATCGAATGCCAGATATTTCAGTTCAATGTTGCTAGAATTGACAATTGGCAGTTTGATAGACGAGAACATAGTATTAAATGTTACTTGTAACGTCATTTCTATTACAACAAGTAAATAACGTAAAGTACAATGAGCCATCCATTGTAATACGATACATAGTGATGTTATATTGCGTTTGAATTTCTTGGCACCATTTTTTTCTTTTCCGACATAAAAATAACTACAACGCCTTTTTGATTATTAGGACCAACGGTTTTATTACAAGGCGTAACATTGTGTAAGAAACGTGGGTCGGTATGAAACAATAATATAGGTGGACGTGCCATAAAACGGTCGGACGCCGGCTCGTCTGCGAGGCATCTGGCTCTACGCTCACACGTTATGTGAGCCTAGTACTTAGAGTACGCTTACGTAAAATTTGGTCGGGTTTAAGAAATTGTTTCGCACAAGTGTTCATTTTTTCTTGTAAGCTACTCCAGTGACCTGGAAACACCTTAAACACACAGTCTTGTTAATAAAAAGAGGTAAATAATTGAGCAGTTAAACGCTATTCTTATCCTTTTCACGTACCATCAAAGTTACAAATGTCAGAAAGTAACAGAAACGTTTTTCAAGTAAACAATCGGTTAACTCTTTTTATTACCAGGACGGTTGCCCTTGACGCATTTACACGTAATACAATCTCACGGGGAGCAAATACAATGCACAACATACGGGAGTTATTACTATGTATATATGTACGTATGTACACATTTTCTACGCATTTTCTGAACAATCCATTATTACGTACTTACGTATCGTTAATGCTGTTAAATCATTAGGTTACCTGCGAGTATTGCTAACTTGAGTGCCTTGCTCAAACGTCAGACCCTTGTACAATAATTAGTACTTAAACTCTTCAAATTTTATGTTCGTGGCTTGTTTTCTTCTTAGGTACGTTCCTGATCAACTAGTACCTGCGAGCAGCGCTAATATTTTCAGGTCTACCAAGAACCATTACCGTGAGAGAATCAGAAGTAATTCAGTTAAGTCGTGAACATACTCTGTGAACACGAAAATTACCAACAATAGCTACGGTAGTAATCAAATAACAATTTTTAGTCCAGTGTATACAGTCTCGTATAGCTACAACTAAGTAAGATTTGCTTCCTTGTGATTGTTTACCCAGTTTCAATTAATTCGTGTTTTGAGTTTAATGTGAGTCAGTTTAAAACAGTAATGTAGGTGGTCATCTCAAAAAAAAAATATCGGTCGCCTGCTCGTCTGTACGGCATCTGACTCTGTGCTCAGTACGCAACGTATTATGTGACCCTGGTGCTTCGAGATCGCTTACGTAAAATATATTTGGGCTTGAGCAATTTTTTTCTTTTTAATATAATTTTATGATCTTCATTTACACTTTTATTAGACGTATACGTAAATAAAACGTTATACTCGTACAGTAATTTGAATGCTTTTTACCTATAAAAAACCTATATAACACATGCTCTAGCTGGAGGTTTTCATAGCAGACACTAATCCGTATTTATACATATTCTCATTAGAAATGTATAGTGGAGCTCATAGGAGATGGAGTATACCGAGCCGTCCTTAATTGTAGGTAGAAAGACTTGTGTGCACAGCATTAAGATATGAAAAGTGATGTACCCATAACCGAATAAAAAAAATAAACTTCTATACAAATTTTTACTGATTACTGAATACAAACTTGGAAGATATATGAGAAAAACCATTATAAAGGTCTTTTATTAACGCAATAGAATGTAAAACAATAATTGTTTTTGTCTGTTTGTTATGTTCTTATCTGTTTGTTATGTACATATACATTTAAAAGTAACAGTACTACGGAAGATGAAAACATTTTTCATGTTAAAAAAATCTGGACTAAAACGAAAGTTTAAGCCAACGTGAACTCAGTCACGGATAGCAACATAATATGATAAAAATGTTTCAGTACTCTATAATTATATTATTGTATGTTCACGGAGAAAAAGTAGATATTTATTTTGGTCTTTTTTTATTATATAGAGCTATAGTTTTTTTAGGTTCGAGTCGTAGAAAAAATGTGTGTTCGTATCTAAAATATAGGTATGAGTATAATACGCACAATAAAATAGTGGGACGCCGGTCTGTCTGCGCGACATCTGGCGTTCTTTGTTAGCGTGTTATGTGAGCCTAGTACTTTGAGACTACTTACCTACCTAAAATGCGGCCAATCCATGTATTGATAGTTATTTAGAAAGTGCTAAATAGATAATTTAATATGCAAGATTTATTTAGTTATTATTCGTTTAACGAAATAAGTAAAAGGATGTACAATCTAAAATTTAATAAAAGAGGTCATAAATTTTGGCTGTTCTCACAATTATACGTAGTCATACGTCATGTGTAAATGGTCCAGGGCCTTACACCAATTTAAAAAGTATAAATGTCAAAAAATAAAATTGATTAAACCTGAATATAGTAGAATCTGTAGAGTTCGATCGGGAAAGTACCACCGCCGCCTAATAATGACCAAACTATTATTCCGATTCCAATAAAAAGTTACACTTGGATTTTTATAACATAATAAGAGTCTTAGACGATAAAAATATAAGATAGCCAAGTAGGGTTGTCATCTAAATTGCAAAAGTTGAACTTGGCGCTGTGTAAGGCCGTACATTTGTCCTAAAATCTGATCATCTGCCTTATAGTCAGAAATACTTATTATAAAGTTTTAAATTAAGACCGCACGGCATGGTGCGCTCGCGATGTGTGTAGTTATTTCCCTGTAACTACACACATCCCTTCCTGAAAAATCTACTAAAAACCGTACAGGCCGAACTAAATATTGGCCGGATACGACCGAAACATTCCAATATCTGGTTGAAGCCGGATAGGTGGCAACCCTATGCCCTCGGGCACAAAGTTGATTCGAAATATAAAGACAGCTCGATTGTAATTTTGAAAGGAGTATAAAACCGATAAATTGTTAAAGTCATGACTCTTTTTTTCAGCTTGCCGTAGTCAGGGGAAATATAACAATAAAATCACTATCGTTATTCTTTACGTATTCTGACTTTACAATCTGTAATCGAGGATAATAGTTCTTGAAGCGATGCCAAGTAGTACGTGTATTGTGCCACGTCCCAGTTTGAAGGATGGAGGCATAATCACAGGCAGGAGACTTTTGGGATCTTCACAGTCGAAACTAGGTCTCTTAGTTACTTGTTATATCATTGAAGAGTATCAATAAGAGAGTAAAGCGATGAAGTTAATTTATCATCATCAATTCATTATTGTACCATTGTTAGGCATGAGTATCCTCTCGAAATAAGTAAAATTAGACTACAATCTACCACGCAGGCCAAATGCGGATCTATATACTTCACAGAACTTTGAAACCTTTATGAATAACTGTAGATAAGCAGGTTTCTTCACGATGATATTCGTTACCGTTAAAATAAATAATAATTAATTTATAATATGTGCACAACTTCGGATATAATATATAGTATAATGGCACTGAATTTTTTAAATGTATAAATGAATAGGCAGAATTGCCATCTGATAAAGAGCAGTCACCATCGCCTATGCTCCCCTGCAACACGAGACGAATCGCCAATGCATCACCGGTTTTAAAGGGCTTTGCCTTTTTTAAAACGTCAATATTATAGTATTCAGGGAATACGTCAGGAAGAAGCTTGTTCCACATATTGCAAATACGTAGGTAATTGTATACACGACTTGGTCTGCATGGCACCTACAACATAGGAAATCTTGGCGTGGGGCTGAAAGAAAGTGTTTTAAAGGTGGGAGAACTATAGTTCGACCGGGGAGGTACCACCGCCGCCCTCATGATCCGCTGTAAAGCATTACTTGTGTTTTGGTTGGAGTGGTGCGGTTGCCGGCTGCACTTTGAAGCGAGGCGAAAGACTAACATCTTCAGGAGTAGCAACGCATCTCCATTCGAGCTCAGATAGGATTTCGGTCGTGTTTGTGGTTGTACATGGATGTTTATGGGCTGTGACTACTTAACATCAGGTGTGTATGCTCGTTTGCTACTCTTCTCACATAAACAAAGCCTTTTTATATAGGTAGTAAATACTCACGTAACAAAACGGAAGAAGCAACTCTATATTCCGTTTGCAGCCACAAATATCAATAGTCCATTATACGTGATAATACTGCACAAAGGATTCCACTGCCTTGCAACTCAACGCTAAATCCGTTTAAGGAGCATTGCGATCTAACAAAAGAAACAAGTATTTCAACTATACAAAAGTGCTTGAGCTCAGTTGCATAGTACTTATACAACAAGCAAGTTCCAAGTGTTTACATAAAAATCTGTAAATTGTTGGAAATTTTATGTAGAATATTTTTTACAAACTAATATGTACAGGAAGTATATCGCGCATGAAGCATTATATTCTAGTGAAGCATTTTACTGGTATAACACATGTAAACTATATAAAATCATGAACCAATATATCAGCACACGTACATTCAATTCAATTCAATTTCACAGAAAGAATAATCAATTATTGATGGAATATTTAACAATTTATTTTCACAAAGACGTTAAGTCTTCTGTCATTACAAAAACTAGCGCTATATATATATTTATATATACATACATACATACACATACACACACACATATATAGCTTTAGTTTCAGTACATAAATTATAAACTTTCAAACAGGTTGGCAGTGTAAACACGTTGAAACATGTTTTGTTTCTGTGCCAATATTTTACTTCATATATATGCTTATTTTTTGTATTAAATGGTACCGTGACCGGGTGCTAAGATGCTTAAAAAAATAAAGATACTCTTACATGTTTAACTGCGGCGGACATTGGTTTTTGATGAACTTGGAATATGATAGTTTTATCTGGAATTAGTTATTGACTGCTTATTTCAATGGCATTTTTTTTATCAGTAAGCTATCGCCATTCTTCTTAAACACGACTATTGTTCTAAATATTTAAAACGGATAGCTTAAAGAAATTATATAGTACAACTTTAGTAGATCGTTCACGATCTACAAAGTTAAGCAAATTTGGGCGCGGTTAGGATTTAGACGGGTGATCATTGGTGGTAAAATTTTCTACGCGATCCTTGCCTCGACGAGCACACAAAGTTGTAAGAGTGTAAGAGTGGTTTTTATCGCCGTGTCGATTTTGAGGACATCCAACAGAGGCGCTAGACACAAACCCGTGTCCAACAAACCCAATACTCGCAACTTCAATGTACAACGGTATATTTTATACAGTTTTTAGTTATTTCTAATAATGTACAGTTAACAACTCAATTTCCCTCCTCCCAATATTAAGGTCGACATCTTACTTAAATAAAAAACTTAATTCGTATTCAGTGTAAATAAGAAAAGCAAATTATAATATTACACTAAAGGAATAAAAATAATTAGTTTTCTTATCACTAGTTCGTGTAACTGGCAATTACGGTCTGTCCCGACGCGACAATTCCTGCTAATTGGGTCAGCTTTTATACGTCTATAATTGATTACATTACTTGGCTGTATTTATATTAAATTTATTAATTAAACGAGTAATCATCCTCATATTTCACTTATCTTCATATTTAGGATTACTGCGACTTTACTATTTACTTTACTCGCAAAATGTAAAAAAGGAGAGAAAGAGAGAGTGAAAGAAGAGGAAAAAAAATCTTAGAGGAAAAGTTAAGCAGTAGTCTCTTTTGCTATCGATAGTCTGGAATATGATTTTAAACTAATATCATCGCGGCAGTTGTACATTTTATGTAACTACCCGTTACTCACAAATTTTTGATTGCCGATATTTCGAACCACTTGTATGGCTCGTGGTCACGGCTGAACTTGGCGTAAGCGTTGGCGGGGAGGGGGAGGAAACTGTTTACAGGTGCTAGTGGTAGATTAGATTGTCAACCCTAAGGCTACTTACTTCTTTATTTGCGTTTCTTATTATGACACACCACACTAAGTGTATTCTGACTGAACTTTGCACTTAAAATCAAAAATCTAAATATTTCTATTCAAAGTAAATTGTTAACAGAACTCTTTATAAACTTCAATAAAGTACCGCCGTAATGTGTACCACTAGCAAGGTGTTTCGTTTTGGAGAAAAGGCGGCGAAATAAACTCCAAACACACACACTATTTGTGATTTACAACACAAAGTGACTACCGGATTCCTCCTGTGTCAGTAGTCTATCTTTAAAGTGACAAGTCTATCTTCAAACGTCGAATTGACGACATCTGACGGTCAGGTAAGGTGTAAGTGTAGTTTGATGAAGCATGCTTTAGGTTTCCACAACGTCCCAGCAGTGGGATATAAAAAAAATTGCAGCCTAGTAAATAAAACCATAAGAGTCACAAATCGAGTCGATAGCGCATCGTATACGAGTACATCGCGTATCGCCGAGACAGCAGTGTAATTGCGCCATCCATACCACTGACAGGAACACAGTAGCCGATACCTCGAAGAGACCTGTACACGTCACACAGTATACGCTAATGTAATGAGACGTGAAATAGATTACCTATTGACAGTGTGCTACGCACACCACGCCACGCGTGATGCGATGACGACACGCTGGTGATCAGTCGGCCGACACTACTTATAAATTCGGCGGAAATCGTGCGACATATCGCTGGATGGTCATATTTGTAATAAGTTTGTATTATTTAACCTAACACGACCTACAAGGTTGGCCACTCCACGAGTTTGCATTGGATTATCATGGTCACCAGCAGCAGAATAGTCCAGACGTTCGCTATTCTTGAGAAATCCGTGTTCGTAGAAGTGAAATATAAAAAGAACAAATATCAATCTGTTTATCTTTACAAATAATAAAATTGTACCTGATCGCCATCGCTACACGAAAAAGATATATGAGAAATGTAATATTATAGCCCATTAGCCCTATGTTAACGCAATAGAACTCGAAACAAAATTACTTAGGATTTTTATCCGTAAGTTTGTGCGCTCAGAAATACATAGCTTAACCGATTACAGTGCAGTTTTCGCTAATGTATTGCCGTAAGCTTCGTTTAGGATTAATCGGTCTACATCGCTCGTTGCATATGATCCCACAGGTGGAACAATCGATCCGCCATCGAACGGTGCTCCGACCTTTGTTGTCATCCAGGCTACCGTTACGAACGAAGCTAGGGGTCTACAAGACCTATATCCGTTCACGACTCACCTACGCAGCGCCGGCATGGTATGCGTTGGTATCGAGGTCACAGCGTGTGCGTCTTCAGTCGCAGC
>DWON01010755.1:0-10577 GCA_018251015.1 Phocides pigmalion okeechobee
TCCCCAACCGAAACACAATACATGAAGAACATGTTGCTTTACGGCGGATTATGAGGGTGGCGGTGGTACCGCCCCGGACGAGCTCTAACGGCTCTTCCACCTTTTATGAAATACACTTAAATGGAATGTACGTAAATGTAAACAAAAACATATGTGACATATATATTAATAATAGGTAGGTATGTTGCTTTGAGAAAAAACTGTCAAACATCAATAATATCTCGGTCTAATAGTTTTCGAGTCAAGGATTAGCAACAGCGAGCTTTCTCTCATTATAATATTTAACTAACGATACGGCCCGTATTCGAACATTCTTTCCAAATCAATTCACACATGTCGCGCGGTGCCAATAATTTTTTTATCCAAATATTTCCCGTCTAAGCTCACGTATTTACGTTAAACGTACATCGTACATGTATTCCGTCGATTTATGACTCGCAACGGTAAATCGATTTTCCCCGCTTTTTACCCGGCTACGACTACGAGATAACGTTAACTTTTGCGTTAAGATTTTTTCTACGAGTACAAATTAATAAATGTCTCGAAACAGCAAGTCACGATAGTAATTCCCAGGCGAATGTTGTATAAATACACAAAATAAAAACTCTTTGTGAAAACTTCTCTATTGACACTCGCGAAAGGCGCCCGTTGATGTCTTTTGTAAGCAACTCTTAACACGGCGTGAACTTTTGTTGGCTCTATCTTATCTCATATCGCGTAAACGATATCTCTACGGCTATTCTCTCACTGTCGAGGACAACAATTGTACATATATAAGTTGTACATTTGTACAGTTATACAAATTTCGGTAGACGTTTGTTTTAAACACTAATGCCTCACTGACACACTTGTAGACACCGTTGCGATTTGTAATCGGTTTAATTTGAGACAATTTTTGTCCGATCGAATCTTATTTGGAACCAAAACATAACCCAAATTGGGGTTCAACGGCTCGGTGGCAACGTTGCTTATAAATGAAACTTACCTTGTATTTGAAAATGGAATATAAATCCCACGTTAGCACAGTGTACACAACACAGTAATGTGCGATTCGTAAATAGAACAACGGGATAGGGTTGCGCCACGCACGTGCGATTGCGGTGTCGATGATCTCGCGACGTGTGGTCAGAGCGGTGGCCGCGGGAGACTGGCGCGCCGCCGCGTCTGCCTGACACCTGCCGCCCGGCCCCCGCGGTTAGTGACAAGTGTAGAAGTATCGATATCGATACTTGATCGGACAATCGTTCGCCGCAATAACCGCAAGCAAGGTTCCATAAGTGCCCTTTATAGTTTGACCTATTGACTGCTGCTCATCGCGTAAGTAATAAATTTTGAAATAAATTGTAAGCATTACTGCTTAGAGTAATAAATTATTAATACTTTATACAGCCATAATCCAACGCTGGAATTACCTGTATTATAAATTCCATGGACCAATCACCTGGATATTTGTTTAATTTTCAGTGCCACCAGAGCTAGATCAGAAATTCAAATTCGTCATTAAAAGGTCTGGCTTGGGATTTAATCGGAAAACTTCTGCGTAGAAAATACAAAATAAATAAATATCCAGCTATTTTAAACCTAACGTTTATTTGAACAAAAACTTGTTCGTATGGGGTTTCTGCTTTCTACTGTATGTCACTTTTATGAAAACCTATCAATTTAATCATAAGGTTTGTCTTAATAATACTAGAATGAACCTCCAACCTTCACCCTACATTATACTTCACATTTTAACTTATTTCTAATGCGAAGCTTCATCGTTACCACTTACAAATGAGGCGACAACCTTAGTTCTCAGGAATAGCAATGGGATCGGAACTTTATTGGAACCAATTACAGATGTCTATGGACGGCAGTGACCATTCATTATTAAGCGGACTGCATGTTCGTATGCTATTAATTCTATTTTAAAAAAAGTACAGAAACCTTAAAAATTAATCTCCTGTTAAAGAAATATTGAATTTTGATAAGTTCATACAATTCTATACATACCTATATTATGAGGCACACATTGAAGTTCGATAACTCATCAATAACTATCGACAACATAACCAATTGTCATAACACCCCTCGCCAAAACGTAGACACAAAGTACTTACACCGCCTGATCAAATTAATTACCGCCTCATCTCGACGCAGCCAAGCAACGTTCACCTTCAAAAAAAACATCCGTCTCTATCTAGCACACGTGAAAAAAACTAAGAAAACATAATGTTGTCTCATTTTGGCATATACAAAAAATGCGTGGAATCTTCGGCGGTAGCGCGTGCCGAATATCAAACGGGAAGTTTTCACCTGTGACTTGTGAATGAACGCGGTGCGGTACCTTTGATGTGTGGTCATCACAGCTGACAATACGAAATTCTTCCATACAATCTTTATCGTTTATGGCAGACTAACCTATAAGTAGATATAACGGATATCGGTGTATAGATTAATCTATCATTAGCATCTATCAACAGTTTTTCCTCTATCGCAGTTTAGCCGTGACCACGTTTCATGGATCAGGTTCGAAATATACGCAATCAAAATTGTTACTCGTGAGCTCCTAATATAGTATAAGTTCCGATAATATTAGTTTAAGTAAAGTTAGTTTAAGTTAAGTTAGTTTATCTTAAGTTAGTTTAAGTTAAGTTAAGTTTACAACAATATACGTATATCAAACATTTTTGATTATAAATAGAAGTAACAAACCCAAATATATGTCACCTGATGGTCGATTCAGCGGCCTTCGGTACTAAAGGGATAAGGAACGTGTTACAGTTTAGTAAGTAAAAGTCTGAACCATTTCGTTCTTCGACCCGGAGGATCATTTAATCATTTTACTATGTCCCGGGTACTCACGATTAACGATTTTTATTTTTCATTGCCGATACTTCTAACCAGCTGCATGGCTCGTGGTCACGTTGAAACCGCCTTTTACGTTTAATCATTTCCTGATTCTCAGAAATATTGGTAAGAGTTTACTGTGGTACGGACATAATGTGACCAATTCCATATAGAACAGGACCTCTACCTGAAATCAATCATTCCTGCCTAAGGATTGAAATAGTCGCCTCATTTGTGAGTGTTCGCCCACACGTTTCCTTACAATATTTATTTCAAGCAGCTTTTGCGGTGGTACTTCAAATCCCCCTTTCAAATCCCTATAATCAATTGTCACCTTTTATGATGGATGAAATGATCAAAACTCCGTTTTAGTGCTCGCTCACGCTTAAAGATCTAGATTATTTGCACATTTTAGTTGCAGCGGTTTCGGATTTGTGTTAATCTCTAGGTCTAGTCACCTTCCTCTTTTATATTTCTATAGATATTACACGCTCGAAAAACGTTATCCTCCTTCTGTATTCCACTAAAAACATTATGAAATTACAGTACATTAATTAAAAAAATACTTAAAAATATTAAGCATAATGAGTAATGTGCAGATAATGTAATAAATATTATCATTTTCCACATTTTGATATTAATATAACATTATTCATTGCTTGGGCGTTACAAATAATGCCACATTAATATCTTTGTCCATAAAATTACGTGTGGGGGTTCTCGAAAATATTAAAACAGTCAATTACCTATCGGATAAATTGAGATGAGATTATTTGTGTTAATTTAATGCGTATTCATTTTATTTTATTTGCTATGCAAAGTAAGTCGGCATCGATGAGATTATTTTTCTAAGCGGCGTTCTAAGGATATGTAAGTATTCTAGGCATCTGTTGTCTTTGTGCGCGATCGAAAGGACCGCTATAAAACCTTAACTGAAGAAAGATTTATTAATTAGTTATCCATAAGATTTTTAAACTATGTACTGGCCATGTGCGGATTGTTTTACTTCACACACCTTTAAAAACTCCTAGGCATGCAGATTTTCTCTCGCTTTCCTTTACCGTTAAAGGAATAATAATTAATTTTTAATACACATATTTGTGCATATGAAGGGGAAAAGGGTTAGGGGGTCCGGCCTTCCCCCTTAGCATTAGCAAAGAAAAACAATTCGCGATATATCTACATTTTGTGTTCGTTACTCGTAAATGTACTTCCATATTTGTCTAATTCCTAATTGCTTGAGATCGCGTTTAGAAATTTTCATTTTACTGCGTGAAGTGTTTAGAAAAACGAATGAATATTCATACATTTTTGGAGTTTCTGATAATACATCTATAACAAAGTCCCCTATAACAAGGCTTTTGTACAATTTAAAACCTCTGGAAGCCGTAGCTTTTTTGTGTTCAAGTATCTAGTATGTAGTTCTGTACTCTAGTACTGTATCTCGGGACCAGAATAGCGCTACGGTATCTCCTGCCTATCGGAAGAGGCGACTAAGAGCAGTCTTCCAGGATCGGAAATAATAAGACGGAGCTCGAACTATTTTCACGTAGCGATCCCCGGATGAATGTCAGTGGGAGTGTTCCACATCAACGTAGGCACAGAGCGATGCCTAAAGAGACAGGGTAGCGCCAAGATGATCCACCATTGGGGAGTCGCGTTAGAGAGCATCAGTTGTGTTCGTTTGGAGATCCTGGTGTTCCTACAAGTGATGATTCCTACAAGTGAGTGGTGATCCTACAAGCACGGAATGAGGACACCAATGGGATTTTTGGTGGTCGGAAATGCCAAATGTCCCGGAATTACTACTACGATACCTGGTACCTTTGAAAGGTTTTCCCCCGAGACAGATGTAATTAGTTCTTATATGACATTGTATTACATTTAAACTGAAATCAAAGGTAGCGTAAAGCTATCAATTTATCAGTTCACCTGATCAAAGCTACATCCTGTGTTCCTTGCAAACTTGCCACTATTAAACCTTTCCTCGTCATTGGTTATCGATTCGACGAACTACGCGCCCGTTACGAGGCATCCCGTTTAGGTCATCTATCTGGGTGTTAGACTTAAGTGTGGAAGCAAAGCAAAGTTTTTAGTTAGATTGAATCGTATCTCCTTTTTAATTAACGAGCTTAGTGAGTATACTTACGAACACAATTTATATTTTGTTCCATTCGACCGCCGTTCTAATAATATACGATCAAAGGGACCATAGTCCTCAGGAGAAGCAACGCGTCAATGCACAAAGTCGGAAATCTAATCATATCTACTTTTTAACAATTTCTCCGTGGCAGCACTACTGTGTATTGCGCAGCGCAACGCACTTGCGGCTTGTACACAGCTCTATTGTATGTACAGATTGGTATGGATTACGGGCGAACAAATGTGCTGTTTACGTCGGTGCTACAAGACTGGGAGCGGACATTACGTCCATGTATTCGTAGATTATACACAGATGCTAAAAAACACAACAATTCAGTGAATTGTCCGCATTCAGTCTAGAGAACTAAGCTCCAGTGCCACATCCCGCAACGTTGATCCGATGTAATATATGAGTGTCGCGTTGTGTTAATATTAAGTGGCTTGCACGTTCATTTGCTACTCTTCCAGTGCAATAAAGTATGGCAAAACTATAGTTTAACCGAATGTTGTATGGTAGGCATGGGAGGTATGGTTACAGGCTACTACTACTACTCAGTTTTCAGAAGTGGCAACACATCTCCAAAAGGGCTCGTCCAGCGCTTCAAGCCTATTTAAGATTGTCCATGACCTGTGACTACTGCAAATCAATCAGGTGGTCTTCATACCTTTGCTATTATTTTCACATAAAAAAGGACTTACAAGGGGATTGACCATGTCTTTAAGAATAGCAGCGCATAGATCTTCTATCGACCACATAATATTTCAGACTTGTTTAAGGTTGAATATAAAAACAGGTTGAATATAGGTCCATGGGTTACAGCGATCATTTAACCATCATATGACCTGCAAGCTTGCTCGTGACTCTATAGCACAAAATAAAAATAAGAAAGGAAATAAAATGACATATAAATCACACAATTAAAAATATTTTATTTACTTATAATTAACTTATACTCTAATATACTACAAATACATTATTTCTAATGATTTCAAATTTAAAATCCTCATGAGTTTTCAGTTTCCTTGTACCTGAAAAAAAAAATAACACTTACTACTAATGATTATATTTACACACTAAATTAACTGGGACTAACACAATAATGAAAATCAAGCATATCTGGATGCAATAAAGTTGCAAGTGTTATTACAATGAAGGTTCCAGATTTGATTCCTGAGATACAAACATATCAGGCTCAATTGTATTTCAACATTGGATTTGTATTATGAAATTGTAGAATTATAGTTCAATCTGGGAAGTACGTGAAGAATGAAAGGTGGTAGAGCCGTTAGAGCCCGCCCGGGGCGGTACCACCGCCGCTCTCATAACCGACCGTAAAGCAACATGTTCTCCATGTGTTGTGTTTCGGTTGGGGAGGTGTGGTTGCCGGATACACATTGTTGGAGGCGACCATCTTAGTCCTCAAAAGTAGGAACGCATCCGCGTCCATTCTTAAATAGAACTTTTGTTCTATTCGAGATTGGACCTGGTCGGGAAGTGGCCTTTATTCCATTTGGCTTACCGTGGTTGAATTTGATAATCTTTTTTTCCTATCAGAATTGGGAATCGTATATACGTAATCCAATGTTACAGTTGTTATAATTTGCTTGACTTGGATTCATCTTGTGCGTAACTTAAAAGAGATTGAAAGTGTTATAATACAGTAAAATAACATTATACATTATTCCATTATAGGTGATATAAAATGTGCAAGTAATGAAATCAAGTAGTATGTTTCTATTCATGGTGTTTTTGGGATTCGAATCCCTTGGAACGTACCTCTGATTGTTGAAATTATGTGCGAATGAAATTAATTATCACGTATTTAACGACTGAAAAAATTATTTGCAAGAACCTCTGCAAGTTTCTTTTCATATGTGCTTGAAGTGTACTGATCTGCTCTTGGCTAGGGGCTATTGTTCTGAGAGAAATATGCGTAGCAATGTACCAGCAGGACTGACGAACCACATTAATGTAAGCATCTTAACGCTGGTACACACACTGGTATTTATTACTTGGTGGAACGCGCTTGCGGCTCGTACACACCTGTCGTGTACGTACCAATCTGTATAGATTACGGGCGAACACGCGTACTGTATTTACGTCGGCGCTATAAGACTGGAGGCGAAAATTACGCCTGTGTAATCGTAGATAATACATAGATGCTAAAAAGTACAATTTCAGTGAATTGTCGGTGCACGTACTATCTAGAGAAAAGAGCTCCAGTTTAGTCTCGCCTCCCGCGACGCTGATCCGATCTAATATATGAGCAATCAAAATGTTAAAAAAAGCATTTTCTTCATATTATCCCTCCGTGTGATAAATATATAACGATCTAGACTACTCATGTAATAATATAAATCATGTATGTCGTGTAAACAGTCTGTTAGCACCCTGTTAGCACCCCTAACAATCATCGAGAGGGGAGATTTTCGCAAGCGCGTTTGCGTGATTGCCTTTTTCAGGTCCCAGTATACCTATTATATGTTAATATTTTTATTTATTATGCTTATTCATCTAGTAGTATCTATTTATACATAAAATTGTAATGGACCCCCGTTTGCTGAAGGTTTACTCGAAATCTACTTAATTGTTTTGGTGAAAGAAATAATTAATCGATATTTAATTAGGTATTTTATCTATACGAATAATCTAAATTGAAACGTCCGTCTGTGTACCTGTACGTACAGATTGTTGAAATTGAATAAAGTTCATTTTTTGTGAATTAAATAATATAGATAGTTTTTATTAAAATATGTTAGCTGCAAATGTTGCAAGCAGCAAACAATGACTATATTAGGTGATGGACTGCCTTCTCATTAATCCAATATATATATATATATATGTATTAAAAAAAAAAACAAAAAGAAAATAGCCCGCCGTTCTAATGAACTGGACTTAGTTTTAATTTGTCGAATTCACGTTTGTTTTTATTGAGATATTGCTTAAGTAAATCCACTCAATGACTATAGATGACGGTAATTCTCTGTGATAACGTAGTTTAGTTGCTTTTAATATTAAATTTCTCCGCGTTGCTGCGTATACGTACAATTATAATCCCCAGAAACTTGTTTAGCTTGTTAGGAGTTTTTATCTAATAACGTCAGTTTAGTCCCTCGGCCCTAACTGTCAACGAGTTTACTTCGTTTGGCAAATTTACACTACAAAATACGTACGTATCCTGTATGCATACTCGTATTTTCATTCCCTAGCAACCGTCACCTTACCTTCAGTCCCTTGCATGAATAAGTTAAGCGTGTTGTAGAAGAATATGAGAGATTTGGAGGCAGTTTCGTCAAAAGGGCTATGCAATATAGCAGCGGGTTGCTTGTTTAGTATGTAGGTATGTTTGCGTAGGACCTGCTACTCTCGTCCTTATGTAGTTTCAGTTTATAAAATGTTTACGTTCCATCGCATAAAATAAATTAAAAACGCTTTTAAGCAGCAAAGACACTTTTATATTTCTCTACTAGTCAGATTATATGTAATCTATAAGTTATATAATCTTTTGTTGTTAATTGGACCAGTAACCGCTAAGGTTAGTTCGAAATTAGAGTTAAATCAATAAAAGCTTGAAAAAATTTGGTACCATCATATGCTTACGCTCTTATTACGATTATACATAAATTTGATTCTTACTTACTTAAATTTAATCTATTTGTATAAATTTAATGTATTTGTATAGATACATCATATACACAGTATTTTACGAAATCCTTGGATGAGTCTACATACAAAGAGAGAATAAATATTCACAGAATGTACGGTTTCTAGTTAAATTTTAATTTGTCAGCGAAGTAGGCGGATGTAATTACAGTCGACATTTCTCTTGTTTGTTGAGGATTCGAGGTGATAATGTACAAGTAAATATTTCAACTCTTTCTCTCTTCTTTTTATGTTCAAAATATACAAAATATTGTTACTCGTTTAAATTAAAAAATGCAAACGTTCTACTTAAGTTTCCACTGTCTATAACAGACATTTAAAACATCAATACATACATCTATTTCATTTTACGAATTACTGATATTGTATAGTTTATTTGTCAATTATATTACGAGACCCTAGTTAATAGTAACTGAACATTAATATTAATGAGCGTAACTCAACCTCGAATTAGGCTTATAGTCTTTAATTAGTAAGACCTGACGTGCAATTGATAAGTTTGGAATAATCAAATGTGTATAGTTTAAAGGCGTTAGAAATCTGTGCAGTTCAATTCTAGAAATACCTCAATTACAGCAATTTTCTTAGAATACCAATATCATAGTTTTTTCTTTTTTTTAATTTGGAAAGTAGTAAACGAGCACGTGATCTGATTTTAAATGGTCCTTGCAACCGATGGATATGTACATTCAACGTCAAATAAGATTAAAATCCTGCCTAACGGTGAGCTTATGCGCGTTGCTATTCCTGATAATTAAGATGGTCGCCTCGCGTGTAATTGTAGTGGCAACCACACCTCTCCAATCGAAACATTAGACAGTCGAAATGTTATACTACCACCATGTTTGGATATGTGGTAGTTTAACTAGGTATTACATCTTAGACCTCAGAAGTAGCGACGCATCTGTAACTAGCCTTAGATAACATTTAAATTATATTACAGTTACGGTCATGTAAGAAAAAGGGAAAACTAAAATCAATGAGGCTCGGTTATTTTTCTGTTACTGTACACCTCGGTGCATTGAGACGTGTAGGTGTAGTATACGGTCAGTACTCGAGCTTCGATTGAGTTTAATATGTGTGCTCAATTGAATTGTCGGGATCCAGCGTCGATTTTAGTAGCTTAGCAACATGTTTGTAAGTGAATTTGTTATGAGCAGGCTTTGATGGTGGTTATTTTCATCGACCAAAGTATCCAACGGTAAGGCAGTATTCTACGTACATATTTATCAATATCTTTGCAATTAAAGCTGCTTCGAGAAATGAGTGAAATTATGAATAATATTATTAACTGACTGAGGACTTCGTTAAGTAAATGAGCAGCGAACTTGGGCGACTTTAAGGCTGCTTTAATCACAATAACCTTGAATTATGTGACATACGAAAGAGAACCAGAATAACTTTGGGGAATATAACTTTTTGCGTTCGTCCAACTCTCTTCGGTTCCGGGAGACCGTAACCCTTTGGAATAGTCTCAAGTCGCAATACTTTGAACTTTTTATACTTATTGCTATTATTCAATATTACAGAATTTTTCGGGGTTCAACTGCGGGGCAACAACCTTATATTAGGTCTTTCTTTACCTATGAAATTGCCGTTTTTCAAGAAATAAATGAAGCGTATTTTTTTTCTATAATTTTTATTGCAATTTGTCAAAGTAATCACCCATGCAATCAATGCATCTTTGCTAACGCATTGGTAGCTTATTGATGGCCTTCTTGAATAAATCAACTGGACGGGAGGCAATAAATTCTTTAAAGGCATTTTGTACTGCCTTTCGGGTATTGAATTTTTTTCCCGCCAAGAAGTTATCGATATTCTGGAAAAAGTAGAGATTTGCTGAGTTAACTTGTAGCTTGAAGACCGTCTGCTGTGCAGTATGAGGTCGCGCGTTGTCGTGCAGGAGCAGTGGAGCCGAACGATTGACCAAAGCTGGTTG
>DWON01010756.1:0-10576 GCA_018251015.1 Phocides pigmalion okeechobee
AGTGTGGTTGCGGGGCAGCATTAAGGACCTTCGCCCTTCCTCCCACATGAGCAGGGGTAATGACTGCTTTGGCGATGCCTTCGCTCTTCGCCCTGGAGGTAGCGAGGATTTCACCTGAACTCTTTCCAAGGAAAGGGCTATGTGCCAAATTTCTGCGGGCATCCTCCCATCCTAGGTCCTTTCCTCCTCTCCCAAGAGGCTTCTTTTAGTCATCTCTTACGACAAATAGAAGGTACTGTAGCAAATTTTTAGTCGGTCTTTCCACCAAGAAAGTGCTACGTTTTATTCTGGTCCTGCGCCACAATGCGCAAGTAAAATCGAAGCCTTACTAGAACCTATTACACAATCACCGTGACTCAATCAACAACCGACTTATTAAATAATTAGAACATTAACACTGCGTAATGCAAATAGCTCCCCTTCCAAGTAACTAATAAACATTACAACGGTTGACACTACAACGTTTTACCTGATGATGAAAAAATTACGTACACTTTAGAGTGAACAAACAAAGCACGCGACTTGGTTGTTGAATAATGCATCTTATGGCTATAAATATAGAGTTGGAAAGGATTGTAAAGTATGTTTGTGCGCTAGAAAGCTTTTAGCTGTATCGTATAGTATCAACTCCATCATACATTTAAGTCGTCTCGATTGTTCTCCACCAGAAGCGGGTAAGTGGAAACAATAGACTTAAATTTTTAAAAAATACTAGCCACTTCCTCGGATGTATCGTTCGTGACTACCAGATTTTTTATAACGTTTGTGTAACGTATAGTTATGTATTTTAAAAATTATTCTAGACTATTTGAAAGGTGGTTCATACAATGTTTTATAAATGTGTTTCGAAGGTAAAACTTTCGTAGAACTGTAAGGTTTCATTACTTTTTGTTCCAGTGTAAAATGCTTGCGATTCTATTATAATATTAATAATTTTTATATTTTTATTTATTATTATTAGATGGGAAATTAAAATTAAAATCATAATTTATTTAAGCAGTTTTATATTATCTGATTTTGAGTGTAGTGCTTTATATATTTACAGTTAGTCCATTGATTATATTGATCATGTTTAGGAGCAATCCGGGACACGTTGCTGCAAATGTACAAATAACCCAGATGCTCTACTAAACATAAATATTATAGGCAGGCCTAGGGAGGCGACGTCACTACCATTGAACAGTAGCATCCATCAGCCTTTACGCGTCTACCGCTGAATAGGCCTACCCCAGGTCCCGCCACTCTGACCGGTTCTGTGGCCTCTGCATCCAGCGGTCGTCCACTATTCCTATCAGGTCGTTGATCCACCTAGTTAAAGGATGCCCATTGCTTCTTTTGCCTAGACATGGTCGCCACTCGAGGACCTGTCTGCCCTATCAGTTGTACTTTAACATTACATTATTATTATGGCATCTTTACATACTTAAGTAATTAGCGTAATTGGTGTATAACCGTACTAATTATTTCAATAAATAAATAAATAAACAAATAATAATAAATATAGTAATACTTTATACTGTTGTAAATACTTTCATTAAACAGAACCGAAAAGAGACATTTTAAACAGCATAAATATAATGTCATTTACCCATTCTTTCCCATAACGCGTGACATAGGACACATTTAATAGGCGGGCGATTCATTAGCATAAGCCCCACGAAACGATACCAGCAAATACCCGTAGTACATCGACTTATACTACTTCGTAGTAAAATTTTATTATTGTTTAATACGGCTTTATTTCTCATACTAGCATTTGCGTCCAGTTTTACTCGATGTTACAGTACATTCGACAGCTATTTGTAACACGCTATTAGCTTGGATTGTATGTATGTACGCGTGTGTATGTAACGGTTTTTTGAGAGTAATTTTCACCTATTTTCTTTGGCTTAAATTTGAAACTGTACACGTATCAAGGCACGATGACAATGCAATAATATGAAAAATAGAAAAATAAACAATAGTGAAAAAACTAAAAAACAGCTTTTATAAAAAATCCAACAAAAAAAGTATAAATAAGAATAAAACCTGTTGTAAAAAAAACGTGGGGTGTTCTATTTACACCATGCAGCCCAAGTTTTTTGTACATTGCATTTTTATTTTCTTATTTATACTTTTTACTCTATATGAACGACGAAATAAAACAATTTTTCATCTTAAATTTTACCCTCATAATGGTAAATAAATTACTATACATTTCAATAAAGCGTGCAGGTCTATTTTTTCCATTTTCATAAAAACTTTCAACCCTTATTTTACCCCCTAAGGAAGGAATTTTAAAATTCCTTTCTTAGTGCTCCTTAGTAAAATTTTTGGATTCTGAGTTCAGCGGTTTTGTGTTCTAGTTTCAGGGGTTTCTACTGTTTGTCTGTGTCTGTGTGTCTGTCTGTATGTGTGTGTGACTGTGGTTTGTATTTTGTCTGTGTGTGTGTCACTGTAGTTTGTGTTTTGTCTTCAACATCTGTTTTTATTTAAATACTATTTTTAGGCATATATATACAAAAGGCTTTTTTAAATACAATTTTCTTCGGTACTTTTTTCAGGCTTATCTATACAAAAGGCTTTGTTCTAATATTATTCCTTTCGCTACTCATATCAGGCTTATCTATACAAAAGGATTTGTGCATATACTATTCCTTTTGTTACTAATTCCAGGTTTATTGAATTTTCCATGGTTTCTCATACCTATAACCTTCGTACATTGCACTATGTAGCTAGATTTTATACATATAACCGTAGATCTTTACATAATAAATTGATTTATATTTTAATTGAAACATTCTAACGGAAACAAGACAGCGACCGGACACCAACGGCTATGTATTCGTTGACGTTACACGGACGCTGCCCAACACGCAAATGTGTGAATCGTCGGCGCATCCAGTCTAGAGAAAACATCTCCAGTTTAGTGTCGCATCGCAACACTTAACACTTTAACTGCGGTGCTCATATATTACATCGGGTCAGTATTGCGGAAGGCGGCACTAAGCTGGAGCTTAATTGACAAGACTGAAGATACGCTGACAATTTACTGAAATATTTATTTATTTAGCATCTGTATATCATCTACCAATAGACAGACGTAATGTCCGCTCCTAGTCTTGTGACGTCGACCTAATCATGGAATTTTTGTTCGCCCATAATCCATACAGATTTGTCCGTACAACACAGGTGTGTACGTGCCGCAAGCGCCTTGTACCGCGCATTACACAGCAGTGTTGTAATCCGCAAGGAAAATAATAATATAAATGTGAGCGCCGCAATCAAAGTGTTAACCAAATTTATTGCAATAAGCCCAGCTAAAATGCCCATGACAATAAATCACATAGATTTTTATACGGAATAAAAATTTAATTCGCATGAATAATACATTTAATTTTCAGTCAAATGTATTTTATGTTATCTCTGTCAATAAAGACGGTTATGGGCCATTACTAAAGGGGTGTCTAAATGGGTGGTTTTGTTGAGTTTAAATTTTCTCGAGAGGCCGTATAAGGAAATAAAATTTGAACGAGTAACTTATAGCTTTCATATATATATAGAGCCGATATATATCCACGTACAACAACACAGCGTTTAACGTGTTGATGGTTATACGTGGATGTCCATGGATGGCATAACATCATGACATATCATCATCACAACATGGGCTTTCATGCTTATTTGCTACTCTTCTCACATAAAACACAAACAAGACCGAAATCCTATCTGAGCTCGAACGTAGATATGTTGCTACTCCAGAGGAAAAGATTGTCGCCTCGCTTCAAAATGTAGCCAGCAAGCACAACTTTCCAACCGAACATGGCGGCGGTGGAACTTCCCTGGTCGAACAGTTCACCACCTTTAAAAGTACTTGAAAGGTAGTTTTTAACTACAACTTAATACCTTTTTAGTAGCACTGCTCACCATACACGAGTAAATGAAGTCATAACCGAATCCCAACTACAAAAGGTCAAACCGTCGTAGCATATTGACATTGGCTGGGCGAATTTAAACATTATCTATTCACTTACAAAGCCATTGTTGCGAGCAACAATGACGAGCGTTAGGTCAAACCGTAAACCATCGTTTTATGTGGATCTATCGTTTCTATGGATGCGGTATTTATGTTATTGATGAAGGGACCCCGGTATAAGAAACACGGATTCCACTATTGTTTAAAACTAATAACATAAAATTACCCAAACCCTTATATATATATAAACTACCTACGTGTAACCTATGTGAAAACGTGTAAAATACTGTTTTTAAAATTAATAACAAATTTATCAAATTTCGGAATAGGTTTCAATAGTTCTGAGTGCGATAAATATGTTATACTGCTAATCAAAATATTATCGGCAATATCAGAAACATTGCCATTCAAAAATAGTTAATCGTGAGTACCCGGTTCATAGTAAAATGTACAAATTCCGCGATACATTATGTATTCCCTCATAATCCGCCGTAAAGCTTCACTTATGTTTCAGTTTAAGAGGTGCAGTTGCCGCCTACACTTTGAAGCGAGGCGACCATCATAGTCCTCAGGCATAGCAACGTATCTACGTTCGAGCTCAGATAGGATTTCAGTTGCGTTTATGGTTGTACGTGGATGTCTATCGGCTGTGACTACTTGACATCAGGTGGTTTACATGCTCGCTTCCTACTCCTCCATCCTCCTTTTCACATAAAAAAGTTAAAATCATATACTATCAAAATATTACTATTTTACATACTTAGTTACTCTTAGTTTACTTAGTTTGCACAATGGATCTATATTCGTAATATTTAATGTGTTAGTTGCGTCATTACCGCTAGTTTTAACATAAAATGACACGTGATCGTATAATACTTCGTGTCATTACCGTATCTGATATTTCCCTTCATAACTGATACACGTTCAAGGTACACGTATTGTAATGCTTGTGTGTTTAAAATATATTACGATAACGTCATATGCCGTGATATAATAATACCTATTATCTCATTTCAGAGTCCGTCATTACCGATCAGATATTGGTTGTTTAGTAATCATTGGAAAATATTGAAAAGTTTAATGATCATTATTACATTTTACATAATAATACATTATTATATAGTAGAAGAAAACAGACTTTTTTCGAAATTAGCCTGACGCCTCATTCCACATATATATTCTCGGTATATACTAAAATTGCGATAGCTTCAACGTGGGAATACGGCTTGCGTTCTTGACACCATGCCCCATGGGCACGGACTCCTTTTAGATTGTTTAGGTTAGGCTTCCATGATTAAAATGAAAGTGTAGATAATAGAAATAGAATTTATAATAAAGGGGCTGGTCTCCCCCCCCCATATAGTTCTACCACCAGTCAATTATAGACTGACCGTTTTATTAATTGACAACTCGGAAGTTAATCACGTGATCGACGCGTGAGATTTCAATCCTATTTGGGATGGATTACGGACAGTATAGACAGGTAATGAGCACTTATATTGACATGAGGCATAGACATTGAGTATTTATCTTATAGTGAACGTTTTTGTTTGATATATAAATTTTATGCAAAAAATATATAATTACCTTCTCCAATACCATTCACCCTTCCAGGAGCCTCAAACAACAATGTCCAGGGAGTGAATAATTAATAAGAGCGTTGGCAGCAATTCAGTCTCCGGCGAGCAACAACGTCAGTATAGAGATAGTGGAGATACGGTCTCTGATTGTATTGCGGGATATTGGACCAATGAGAACTAAATTGGTTATATGTAATTGGTTTCGAGACCAAGACATCAACCGCTTAATCAAAGGGCTTTACACACGGCATTCCTAAATAGTTACGCTGTCATATACAATTACGCGTACTGGAGAACTAGAAGCTATTGTATGTTGAAATGTAAAGCGAAGTGAGTAATATAGTGCTATGTAATTATAGAGATGCTTGAAGGAAGTTGTAATGTAAATTTTGAGACCAGCGAGTAAAAGCGATTGGTAGATACATACATAAAAATGTATTTTTAATGGAAAACTTATGAATATTTTTAATTTTGGATTAATTAAATTACCCCGGTCTAACTACAGTTCTTTCAACTTCATACATATTAAATTACAAATAAAAAGTGTTCCCCTAACAATGACATATGTCCACCAAATAAGCCAACAAAAGCATGCGCGACGAAATTGTCAGCTATCGTAAATCACAAAGCGTTTACTCATGAAAAATTGCTAACAAAATAAATAGGAAACTGTATAATCGTCACGGCACAGTTTGAACGGCTCACGTGTAAAAGTTTAATTGTGCCGCGTTAGTACGGTGAAAATATTTGCAAACGAAATTTTCTGGTCATTACCTTAATTCACGATAATGTATATACAGAATTCGTTTACATGTTCGCAGTACATACGAGTGTTTTGACTGTGACTCATTTATCGAATTAAATTAAGTAATTGAAGCAGGAGTCGAGCAACATCGGGCGTGGTCGGAAATTGGATGGGTGACCACTAGTCGCAAACTTAGTGCGCATTTTCTGCTTTGAAAAACAGTTTTAAGCAGTCACATGCGGTTATATATGAAAGTCGTTGAATATATATAGATATATGAAAGTCGTTGAAACCTGTTGAAGGGTTTATGGTAGGTTTGGAAACTTTTGAGAGGTACCTTGGTCGATAATCCTTATTTATATAAATTAATACATAAATATTAAGTATATTGTCAACCTCCGGCATTGGTAGGATAAGATCAATAAAAGGTTAATTGTGCCGCGTTAGTACGGTAAAAATATTCACAAACGGAATTTTCTAGTCATTACCATTTTCATTACCATTAATTCACGGTAATGTATATATGGAATTCGTTTGCATGTTCGCGGAACATACGAGTGTTTTGACGTTTTTTGGAGTTTATTGACGCAATCGGCTTTGTGGCGCCTGCGTCTGCTATATAAATTTTTGGTTTCATAGTAGTATATTTAGTTCTTAGATTTTGTTATATTGTGTCTAATTTGGCAGATTCTTTCGATTTTGTTTAATTAGTTTCATTTTGTCAGATTAGTTCGATTTTATGAGATTGGTTCGATTTTGTCAGATTAATTTGATTTTGTGAGATTAGTTCGGTTTTGTCACATTATTTTAAATTTGTGAGATTAGTTCGGTTTTTTCAGATTAGTTAGATTTTGTGAGATTAGTTCGGTTTTGTCAGATTATTTAGATTTTGTCTAATTATTCAAATTTCATCATATTAGTTTGATTTTGTAAGGTTATATCGATTTTGTCAGATAAGTTCAATTTAATCATATTAGTTCAATTTTGTGACAGTTTGTCAAATTGTTCTGATTTCGTCAGATTAGCTTGATTTTGTCAGGTTAGCTCGATTTTGTGATTATTTCAATTTTTTGTCAGATACTCGTACGTTCGATTTTGTCATGCGTCTAGCATGCACTTCGCTTCATCCTACAATATATCAGCCCGTTATCCTCTCAATACTAGCCGCGAGTCTCTCTTGTGAAGGATTAGATCGTATTCTAACAAGTTAATCAAGTGTGGATTGACAAATTTCTCACACATTTGTAAACTTTATGGGGTTCTTAAATTTTTAACTAGTTGGATATTGTCAAATAACAAGAAGTCGTTTCGTAATGGATCGTTTAATTCAAAAAAAATACAATTAGTTTTATTTTTTCATAAAACAACTATGTTTTACCATAAATTACTATACCGATAATATTTAAATTATATTCCACGAATGACGATAACTTAGAGATTTTAAAATAATACTTACGTAAATAAATCAAACAAAATATAATCATAATTTCCGACATATAAATTTAAAAAATAGCCCTTTCACGACGATAATTATGACGTAAAGACAAAACCTCGCAAGCTTTTGTTTCTAAACTGTTTTCTTTTTAATTGATTTTAATGCGTTTTTGTTACAAATACCGCCTAATTACCAGATAGCGTGCTCAAAGTGTTAACACGCGGTTCAGTAAAAGGAAAACAAAACAAAACAACACTGTTTTCTCACTACCCTCATGTGATATGTCATTGTACTTTGTAGGTTTTTGAATTAACGTTTTCTTTTGTTTATAGTAACGTGCTCACTATGTTTTTCGGTAATAGTGATGCAAATGTTATTTTAGACTTGTGAAATTAGAATGATAATTTGGACAATTAAGCCAGTATTGAACAGAAGTTACGAAATATAACTGACGATTATTTGGCGAATCCTCTCTAGTCCGTAGTAAAATAAACAAATATACGTTAAAAATATATAAAAAAATCTGGACTCCTTTTACGTTTTTTGTAACTCATTTATCAAATTAAATTAAGTAATTGAAACTGGAATTATATTGTGGCTTGCATTTTAAATTAAAATTTATAGATTTCAAATGAAAAACAAAGTTAAGCAACGTCGTGCGTGGTTGGAAATTGGATGGGTGACCACTAGTGGTAAACTTAGTGCTCACTTTTATGCTTTAAAAAACACGTGAAACAGTCCGACGCGGCTGTTATCGATATATGACCGTCGTCAAAACCTGTTTAACAAGAACCCTGGTCATTAAACCTTCTTTATATTAATTTATATATACCCATAAAGTGTATTCTAGACCTCCTGTACTGGTGGGAGAAGATCCATGCCCAACAAAAGCTCAAGCGGGTTGTAGTCAAATAATTTAAGAAGAAATCCACTCTTGAAATCCTATACGCTTTTGTTCCAACAAGAAAGCTCATATAGAGCCCAAAATACAAACATAAGCTCACCGAAAGTTACCCGAAACCAGTTAAGTGAAAGTTCCTTTAAGATCTCGCGACGCACTTAACATAGGGTGACGGAACTTACTGAGTTTGTAACTCGAAGTTTTGACATATGATGAAGGAACTAAGGAGGGTTTCTGTAATTCCCTTTTTGGAAAAAGTAGACAAGTCACCTTTTTCATAAGATGGAAGTAGCAAACGAACATGCAGTTCACTGATGGTAAGTGGTCACTGCGGTCTGTCTCTACAACCAAATCCTTAGAGAACAGGGGATGAAATCATCAAATGAAAGTCGATCGCAGATGCGTTGCTACTCCTGAGGACTAAGGTCGCTTCATCTGAAAGCGAGCCGCCAACCTTACTACAGAAACCCAAGTACGTAAAGGAGGGAGAACTATAGACCGACCTCATAATTTTAAAAGTACTATATATTCAATTTATAATATATAGAAATGAAATGTATATGTACAGAAATTTCTGTACATACCTACATGTGAGTGAGTAATGGTTGCCTCATATAACACCTCAATCAAACAAGTTTGTACTGTACCACGATAGTCATTGAGAGTTACAAATAACATTAACCTTTGATATCAGATACTAGTTCTTACATTTTGAAGAGAATTTAACTACAACCCTTGACACTGAGATAGAACCAATTTTAGTTCGTAATCTACTTAACATTTCAGTAAAGATAACGGTAACATAATATATTTAAATGGTTAATTTTATATCTTTTTTATGTGAGAAGAGTAGTAATCGAGCATGCACGCCACCTGATGTTAAGCAGTCGCATTCCGTAGACATCCACGTACAACCACAAACACAACTAAAATCCTATTTGGGCTCGAACGTAGATACGTTGCTACTCCTGAAGACTAAGATGGTCGCCTGGCTTCAAAGTGTAGCCAGCAATCGCACTTCTCCAATCGAAACACAAGTACAGCTTTACGACGGATTATGAGGGCGGCGGTGGTACCTCCCCGGTCGAATTATAGTTCTCCCACCATTCAATCTTTGTTAATTTCTTTGTGGTCCTGTCCTCGAGGGTCGCGGCATACATACGAACGATATTATTATTAGATAGCTGACTTCGGTCATTCCTTGAATTTTGCTCGGTGAATTTCGGTTGCCGGCTACATTTAATAGCGAGGCATCTATTTTAGTCCTTAAAAATAGCAACGCATCTACGTACGACCCAAGAGGGGAAGCCCTATTGGATTGTATTTGGATGTCCCTGGGCTGCAGCGTCTACTTATTATTAACCCGCATGTTCGTTTACTACTCTTCTCACAGAAAAAAACATGGTTAAAAACAACAATTCTTAGTCTGTAATGTAAAATTACCATGATATTAAATTTCCGTAACAGTATGCATTTGTGGCTTTTATAATCCAAAATCAATTTAAGTCTTTATAAGCCAAAAGTATAACTTAATAAATATTAATTGTATATTGCGATCGTTCAGAGAATTGTCATCGGGCAGAGAATTGCGATCGCTATTCAACGCGGGAATGCGTAACCTAAACAATCAGGACTTAGCAGCGAGTTCAAGGCACCGATCTCTCTTAATCGCCAGATATCTCTTCACAATGATCCAACTCGATCAGTCGCTAACCATAAATGCGTCGCAAAAACTGTCAAACTCTCAAAAGAAAGAGATGGCACCTCGACCCCACTCGACACACACGCTCTGCTCCGATTGGTCGTTACGTATTACAAAGTTAATAACTTTTATTATATTAGCAAGGTTTATAAGCTAAGAAAAGATATAAGAAATTAAATAAGAATAAACTACGAATTTTGATAGTAGTTGATATGTAAACAGCTAAAATTGAACATTATGCTTGCAAGTAACAATCAA
>DWON01010757.1:0-10575 GCA_018251015.1 Phocides pigmalion okeechobee
TCCAGCGGGCCGTACCACTCGCCGGAGTCGGGCAGTACCAGCTGGCGGACGACGGACGCAGCGGGAGTTGAGCATGCGGAGGGATTATCCCGAGCCCCCCCACTTGACAGTGGGCGAGGGCTACTATAATTAAGCCGGGGTGCAACCCCGAGTTTAGGCCCGGGCAAAGGGGGTGTACTTCGAGGCCCGTATTCCCCCGCCCAAAGAGGCTGGGACGTCCCCGATGATGATGATGTCGCATACGAGGGCCCTCCCCCGCTCCCAAGGATTTTTTTTAATATACTTTCATGTTTAAACTAACTGAATCTTCGTCTTTAAACTAATACCAACGCAAAATGTCGTATTGCACTTAAGTTTTTATATTTCACTTTTAGACTAAATTCAGTTAACATCTGACTGTGTGTAACACAATTCGCTACTAATTCAATGTTAATTGCAACCAAAAGGGAATATGCTATACTATTTTTAGTATGAGTGTGTTTTATGGAGCATAGATACATAGTAACAAAGTCATATTTGATAACGATTTGTTTTGATAAAATCGTTATTATCAGCTGAGGACTTGAATACTTAAGAGCTGTTAAGGTGTTTATATTTGTCACATAATCTATGCATTAATTCTTTGTTAGAAAGTACTTATTATCAGTGTCTATATAAGTAACAGTCTATTTTCCGAGAAGGTAATGAAGTCAATATTGGTACTATACAAGTAAATGTGTGCTAAAGTCATTAAAATGTGTCCTCACCTTGTGTGAGATTGTTTTAATTCCTTTTTTATGTGAGAAGATTACTTTTTTTGTGAAACGAGTAGCAAACGAGCATGCAAACCACCTGATGTTAAGTAGTCGCAGCCCATAGACATCCACGTAACATAAACACGACCGAAATCCTCTCTGAGCTCGAACGTAGATACGTTGCTACTCCTGAGGACTAAGATGGTTGCCTCGCTTGAAAGTGGAACTGGTGATATCTTAAAAACCTCAATTTAATATGAGACTATTTTTAAACTTCTCATCGATTCTTACTTTTACGGGTTGCGGGCTATACTAGCAAGCGAGGCGACCACCTCATCTCTTGGGAGTAACAACGCAGCTATGTGCGGCGTCAGACAAGAGTATTCATTTTATTTTATAAAGAGTACTCACGATTAACAATTTTTAATTGCCGTTATTTCGAACCAGTTTCATGGCTCGTGGTCACGGCTTTCGCTGGTTTTCGCTGTAATCACGAGTCATGCAACTGGTCAGAAATATCGACAATTTAAAAATAATTAATCGTGAGTACCCGGTATAAAATAAAATGTGTTTTATTCCGCGGTTTAATTTATTTAAAATCGTATAACACAAGATTATTATCTATTCTGTACTATTGTCCTGTTTGAGGTTGGACATGGATGGCAACGGCTGCATACTGTTTCGTGGGTTGGTGGCGGAAGGCACCCGTTCCGGGTTTTTCCGACGTAAAAAAAGGCTGCATAGACAATTTAACATACGGTGGCCTGCAAACTCGTTTGCTGCTTTCCCAACATATAAAACAATATGATTGATATGGCCCTTAGCCTCCTCCCAAAATGGCCTATACCCAACAATGGTACATGTAAAAATGGGGTATGGGTTGATTAAACTCATTTGTGCTCAGAATCCTGAAAGCATCATATCCATATTAACATTTCCTCTGTAGCATCATGCATTCAACGCTTAGAGTTGCATCTATTTATTTATATATTTACTTTTCATCGGCGACAGCCATTTTGCTTATCATACCGGATGAGTTGTGTCTGTGTTATGTTTGGTTGTATGGAGACGTATGATAGTGGCTCGTTGATTGCAACATGATATCCGTTACGTAAGCAAAGTTTCTCTGTCGTTTTGGTATATGGTATTAAACTAATGTTATCTCAGATTGTATATATTAAAGGTGGGAGAACTATACTACGACTGGGCAGGTACTACCGCCGCCTTTATAATCCGCCGTAAAGTTTTTTAACTTGTGTTTCGGTTGGAGAGGTGCGGTTAGCGTGCGTTTGTGCGCGCTATTCTCAGTAACACGGTTTTCAATAAAATTTCAGTATGCTTCTCTTCACTTTTCGTGTTCGTTTCTATTTGTCTATAAATAAAAAGTTAAATTAATATGAAAATTTCTATTGGGAGTATAGAAGATTTTTGCTGTTATAAAATCTGGAAAACTTCGAATATTGAAGACCACGTGAAGAAAGTCGCGAGCAGTAGATTATTTTCTATAATGAGTGCCATAGGTAATTTTAGTGAGAGTTCGGATCTCGGTTCGAGGTTCGAATCCCTAGCACAAGTTTCGAAATTATGTCTATATTAGAAACCAGTTTTTAATTTATAAAAGTAGCAAGCATCATCATACTACATATCTCCAGTTAAATGAACTTTAGATTTATGCCATCAGATGGCATCTGATGCACATTCGTTTCGTACTTCTCCGATATAAAAAAAATTTAATTACTTTATGTGAAACGAGCAACGTTTATGTTAAGCGTTCGCTGCTACCATGGACGTTAACATACAACCTTTAATAAGACGTGGTGTCTGACGTCATGCATAGATGCGTTGCTGAGGATTAGGATGGTAGCCTCGATTGTAAGTAGCAACTGCACCTCTCCAACCGAAACACAAGAACTGCTTTACGGATTATGTATGCGATGGTGGTAGATCTCAGTTTTGTCGTTCTACCTTGCAAATATATTTTTTATTTAATCTATTTCTACAAAGACAAAATAAACTGGAGTCTATCCGAATTAGCGTTTAATCCACCAATTTTGCCAACACGTTCCCTTCATTAGTCAAACGAAAAAATACGCCAATAGAGCCACCCTCCACAGCGAGACAATCACTAATTACCCGCGCAAAGCCATACAAATCGGCAAGAATGTTTGCTAATTTGAAAAAAAGGTAAAAAAAATCCATTTCTCAGTCGCCAAACGAACTTATTTAGCTCTAAGGGATTTAATAAGGATTTTTCAAGCACACCCACTTTGCCGATTTTTTTTTAATTTTTTTGCCCCGCCCGTCGTCTTTTTAATCTGTGCGATATATTTTCGCTCGAATTGAATTAGTGCAACGTACTGTTCGAGAATAGGAACTTTATCGTTTGATACATTTTTAACAATATTATTTCTATCATTATTCTATCTAACTATCTAACTCCATTTGCGACGATAGTGTGACATTACGAAATATAAAATTTTCCATTTTATAAACGTGATTATATCGTGTAATGCTGAAATAAAAACTTATAATACATTTACATATTTTTTTGCAATATTAGTTGACACATACATCCTCTAATACTATTACGTCATCTGTGCTTTATTTAGAATCGATCAAAAGGTTTAAAATTCGCGTCATGTAAAATGGAGGCTTTAAGATGTCATACTGTCGTCGCAAAAGGCAAAATGTACTTTTCCTAAAACACCTTAAAATATATAAATTTAATTTATTACCAAACACAAACTTATTACTTTTTGTATACATGTATATGCATTAGTTTTAGCTATATATAAACTATATACAGAAACGTTCAAAAGAAAAATACAAAATTAAGCAAACAAAAAGACTACTATAAAAAATATCCCCATCGTTGTTTTTGGACAGTACTCAAGATGCTAGCAGCATTTCCTCTTTGTATTTTATCTTAAAATTAGTTAAAATATAAATTTAAGTAAATATAAACTTAATAATAAAATTAATTTAAAGCACGAAATATACTCGTAGTTAATCGTGATTACCCGTTACATAGTAAAATGGTATTTATATTCATTTTCCTTTACGCAAGTTGTATAAAATGTTTTGTCTATATTTGTCCGAGTTTTTGAATCAAATCAAATGAAGTGAAATTTAGAATTGCGATTGCTATCCAGCGCGGGAATGCAGCTACTCGTAGCTTTCTTGAAACCATGCCGCATGGGCACGGACTCCCTTTAGATTGTGTAGATTAGGTTTTTATTTTAATTCGTTTTAAGATTTTCATCATTATATATAATGAAGTTTATTTTGTATTAGAAAAAATTATTCCCACACAGTTATTTTCGAAGCTATTTTCCGAGGTTCTTTATTTTGGGGACAAAAATTTATATATGGGCACAAAATAAAAAGTTTTCAAGTAAAATAAATTTGTTCATTAAGTGTTTTTTTGAAAAATCCTATCCATAAAAATCCACATTTATTTAACTATTGTAAATCAGTTACCGCATTGCGCGAATACCACTTGTCGAATTTATAGTCTTATTTTGTAGCCTTTAGATTGCGGCAACATAAGATAAAGTTCGTTACGCTATATGTGGAAAGTTTTGCAGTTAAATTTATTGTCTTTATAATGAAATTCATGTCAAATTCGCCGATACAGCTAACTTTAAAATATGTAACAGAAAAATCATCCACAACTTTAAGAATTACAAGTGTAAACAGGGGAAACAAACTCAATATCTTATCTCGAAACTAAACGGGACACGGCTGAACAGAGCTAACCCTTACGAATAAAAAATATCTTTAATCAGAATCCAGAAATATCCCATTAACTAAAGAGACAGGGAGAGTCATCCCGAGCACGTAGCGACGCCAATGATCCCGAATTTACGCCGCCGGGGGCCTAATCGGCCATTTTTTCCCGGCTGATTACCAGGACTGCTAATATTGACCCCCCCCCTCGTTCTACTAACAAATGCTAACCCTTTCGCGCCCACCCCTTCCGAAAAAAACCCCATAAAATATATCTAATTAAAAAATATCCCCGACTCAAGACTGACGTCCATAAAGAATGTCAATTAAGGTTGGGACTTTTTTCTCCGCTACATTTTTTGGTCGGTAATATTTTTTGTCGTTCGCGGCGAGCAAAGGGTTAAGATAGCGAAATTAGTATCGGTATGAAATATTGAGTAATTTAATATTTGCAGCATGGCATGGGGCTCTTTGTACCCTTTGTTTGAAGTCTTCTGATACGCTTTCTATTTTTAATCTGTATTAGTGTTATATCAAAGGGTTTGGATATTAATGAGATTTTCGTAGGTTGTTTATTTAAGTTGAAAAAGTAACAAACGGCGCGCGAGGCATCTGATGTTAAATGGTCTCTGTAGCCTGTAAACATCCACGTGTAACCTCAAATACGTTCTGACATCCTGCAAAAATGCGTTTCTACTCCTGAGACTTGAAGTGGTAGCCTCGCTTGTAATGTAGTCGGCAACCGCACCTATTCAACCGAAACACAAGTAATGCCTTTAATTTGACTGCAGCGATCATATATTATCGAGTCACCGTTGCGGGAGGCGGTACTAAACTAAAGCTGTATTTTTTAGACGGAAGATGCATCGACAGATCACTGAAATATTTTATTTTTTAACATCCGTGTAGCATCTACGAATACACAGACGTTGTTTCCGCCCGCAGTCTTGTAGTGCCGTCAAATTAGTACTTGGTTGGGTTGGGGACCGGGGAGGTACCATCGCATTCATAATCAGATGTTTGGTTAAAGAGGTGTGATTTTCGGTTACACTCACTAGAAAGGCGACCATGTTGTTACTATATAACAATGTTTTACGTAAAACTTAAGTTAAGCCTTCAATCTTGATTTAGGTAATAAATTTTGTTGTAGATGGCCACACTTCATATAGGTACTTTAAAGGTGGTAGAGCCGTTAGAGCTCGCCTGGGGCGGTACCACCGCTACCCGCAAAACCCGCCGTACAGCAACATGTTCTTCATGTATTATGTTTTGGTTGGGGAGATGTGGTTGCCGGATACACATTATTAAAGGCGACCATCTTAGTCCTCAAGTGTAAGAACGCCTGAAAAATTAGCACAATATTTTTTCGATATAAAGTTATTTGTATTAAAAAATGGCATCATTCATTGGTTGACAGTGTCCTGTCTAGTTTTGTCTGTGTCTGAACTTATTCATTTCTGGCAAAATGTGTATTTATCAAATTATCAACCATACACAAACACAACCCAAGAGAAAATTACGTTCAGTTGTCATTTGAGTTTAGTTATTCTATGTCAGATGTGTTTGTTATACCCCGTTTTATAGCGACTTGTCACGTCAAACGGGATCGAGGTTGAACGGGATAAAAAGTATCCTATATCCGTCTGTCTCCTGGTTCTAAGCTACCTCATGCCATTTTCTGCCAAATCAGTTCAGCCATTCTTGAGTTATAAATAACTATAAGTAACTAACACGACTTTCTTTTATATATATAGATTAAGCACATGTTGGGGTTAACGACGCGTGATTAATTAATGAATGATTCAGAGCCAGAAACAATGCACCAGACTGAGGGGAAATGATTAACATATTTGTGCCTTTTCTTATTTCGCAGAAAACGACAGATGACTCTTACATTTTAACTTGTCCCAGAAAGAGGACAATGTTTTTCAAATGCACACTTTTTATTACATGGAAGTAGCAATGGAGCTTGCAGTCAACTTGATGGTAACTGCTTTGTATAGTATGACGATGGTGATTGAATTCATGTGCCAAGAGGTCGAATTCAGTTGCCGGCTACACTGTGAAGTGAGGCGACTATCTTAGTCCTCAAGAGTAGCAACGTACTTATGCTCGAACCCAGATAGCATTTCAGTCGTGTTTGTGGTTGTACGTAGATATTTATGGACTGCGACTATTTAACAACAGTTGGTTTGCATGCTCGTTTGCTACCCTAATCATATACAAAAAGGTTAGTCGTGGAAGTCCATCGGCTACGGTGACTACTTATCATTACGTAGTCTCCATTTTTGTTTGTTTCTCTTCTCACATAAGTAATACAATTATACAAAATGAGTAACACTAGTAATACTAATTTTAATTGTTAATACAATTGTATCTAAGAACTAGCGATCTAGCCCAGCTTCGCTCGGGTAATAGTTTATATTAACTTACATTATTTTTCTTTCATACATGCATCCAGTCATTACCTAATTGCGAAAAGTAACAATTAGAAACATATTTCGAACGACGACTGAATTACTATATTAAATTCAACTATTTAATTACTCGCCCAATTTACTAAAAAAAACTTAACTTATTATGCACCAAAACCTTCCTCAGAAATCACTTTACCTGTTATTGAGAAAATTGAGAAAATCCGTACAGTACTTTTTGGGTTTATCGCGAACAGACAGACAGACAGACGCGGCGGAAGACTTTGAATATAATATTTATAGATATAATGTTATGTTACCTTGAATTTTACGAACAATGGAGTGTTCCCGGAGATGATGTTAGTTGCGATTTATTTCTACAAAATTATGCAGTATATTTACATGCGTTTTTCCTTGTGTAAATTGTTTTCCTATTGTATTTTCCCACCACAAGATTTGCATTTAAACACGCTTGTAACTTCAGTGCTCCTTTTTTGAGATCATAAATTTTTGTACTGCAAATCGATTAACAAATCGAATCGACCCGAGTGGAGTCGAATCGAATCGAAACAATACTTATCAAATCGAATCGATTTTGAAATCAATTACAAAAAAAAACAAAACAAATGTAACAGTGGGGACCAAAAATCTACAGTAACAATCTCTTCCAGACAACCTTTAGGTAGCAGTCATAGACAAATATAGAGGACAATAGCAGAGTGTACATAATAAAATTGTATAAACAATTCAATAAATAACTTGAATATAAATAAGATCGATACAAAATATATAACAGCTTTCAAAAAAGAAAAAAGAAAGAATATCATACAATCTAATATAACTCTAGTACTTTTGATACTTTTTTTTATTTTTGGTATTTGTTCAATCACCTTTCAAAATCACGTTTGATTCATATGTAACTATGTATGTCTCTATTCAATATAAATTTATTACGGTCTTTAAAAAAACTAAGATTTTTATAAATACTACGTGTAGTATGTGGTTTATGGCCATGGAAAAGTGTATCATTGGGAGAGAATCGCGGGCTTCAATTAGTACAGGTTCAAAAAAGGTAGATTTGAAAGTGAGAGAACTATAATTCGACCGGGGAGGTACCACCGTCGTCCTTATAATCCGCCGTAAAGCAATACCTGTGTTTCGGTTGGAAAGAAGTTTTCCAAAACGAAACACCTTACGAGTCGGTGGTAGTTTATTGACGTTCAAAAAGAATTCTGTAAAGAATCTACTTTGAATAAAAATATTTTGATTTTGATTTTGATTTTGAAAGGTGCGGTTGCTGGCTGCTTTGAAGCTAGGCGAACATCTTAGTCCTCAGGAGTAGCAACGTATCTGCGTTTGAGCTCAGATAAGACTTCGGTCGTGTTTATGGTTGTATGTGGATGTCTATGGGTTGCGACTACTTAACATCAAGTGTTTTGCATGCTCGATTGCTGCTCTCCTCACACAAAAAAGATGTGTCAGACAACACTTGAATGTAATAGTTTATGAGTAATTATTAATTAAGGAAGCGCCTAGTTCTTTATCTGTTTTGGTCAAGGGTGAGCGGTCGCGGTAAACAAAGGCTAACCTTGACCGGACTTATCTTTGTAATTAATGGAGAAACCGGTCAAGTTCAAGTTGTGAAGTACTTGAAGTCATTTATCGAAGAATGTATGGTTCCAGTTTTGATTTATATTACTAGAACGGCAGCTCGTTCGCGAGCGTCTCTATTTTATGGTTTATCTAGATTTTTTAGAGCAAATGTTATTTTTATCTGGTTTGTCTGGATTTGTAAATAGCAAAAAGTCTCTTTGTCTTGATTTTCTAGATTTTCTAACAGACAAAAGTTTCTTCATTTGTTTTTTTCCAAATATTCTAACAGCAAAAGTATGTTTATCTATTTTTTTCAGATTTTGTAATAGCAAAAGTTCTTTTATCTGGTTTTCTCAGATTTGCCAACAGCAATAAGTCTCTTCATCTGTTTTTTCCAGATTTCTTAACAGTTATAAGTCTCTTCATCTGGTTTTTCTGGATTTTCTAACAGTAAACAATCTTTATATCTGGTTTTTCCAGGTTTAATTACAGCTAAAATTCTCTTCATTTAGTTTTTTCCAGGTTTATTAACTGCATGACAGTCTCATGTACACGCAAGTTTCAATTTACATTACTTTTCATTTTTACATCAATTGAAATGAAACACTAAATGTTAAGCAAAGCATACTGCCATTTCTTAGTGAAAAAAGTCGTTTCTGAGTTTAGCGCACAAAAACACACAAACAAACAAACAAACAAACAAAAAACAAACCCGAAAATTAAATCTCATTTGTACTTGTACCATGTGCCATGTACTAACGACTAACTTTATTTTTTGATTGTCGATTCCGATTGAGTTTCGTCGTGATCACGATCCGTGCAAAAATCGAAATATCGGCAATCAAAAATCAAAAATCGTTAACCGTGAATACGCGGAACATAGCAAAGAATATAAATTCCGCTAATTATTTGTTTAAAATCATTTATTGAAGTTGTCGTCAAATTACAGATTTATTTTTCCTCAACCTAGTATATTTGTTCTATGAACTGTGTGATGTTAGTCATAACATCAATAACATGTTGAAAGATCATTGACTTACACCTTCTAATGTGTGGGAGGCTACCGTTACTCAAAATCGTGTTACTAGGTCATATAAATGCTTACGGCTAGATTTGGTTGAATATTATTTAGCGATTAGCTGTCTCATGAGCTTGCCATCTTTCTAAAGTTATACTGTGCAATGTTACTTTATCAAGGACTGACTTAAAAATAGTACCGAGAGTTTTTTCCGCCGGCTGTTTTCTCCCGGTCAACGTTAGCCAACAGGCGCTCAAAGCCGACGTACTAATTTTACATAGTATCCTTGACATTCATTTAGTGTATGTAAATAACTTACAATGAAATAAAACATTAGAATTGAATTGAAAACTAAGTAAATTAATTGCAAAAATAACACAAAAATCTTCCTAAGAAACTTTCACTTTAGTTGTACATTTCGTCATGTTGTGTATTTTGTTGTATTTCACTATATAACGGCTAGTCACGATTAACGCTTTTTTGCTGATATTTCGAACCAGTTGCATGGCTCACGGTTAAACTGCGTTAATCCTGAGTACCCGTTACATAGTAAAAGTATGATTTCACTTTGATTTTAATGTAATATAGTTAATAGTTTAACCATAAAACTATATGAGATAAGAGGTTTCGATTTCCCCAGAAAATACAGGCTTTTTTATAAAAATATCAATGTGGTGGCTGCGTGTATGGCTGTTCATTTGAAATGTAGAAACTACTTAATAATTAATAAAATTGTTTTTTTATGGTCTACAGGATGTTATATAAAAATATATGTATGGTAGTTGCGTGTATGGTTGACTGTTTATTTAAAATGGGAACTATGTAATAAAAAAATAAATTAAATAGTTATTTAAAATCATATGTCTGCCCTATTCTCGCTTAATAATATTAAGATTAAAATTTAGAAAAATATACGCGGGGAGCTGGCAACATTTTAAATACAATTAATTATTTTTTTATTTAAAATCACATGTCCCATTCTTTCTTAAAAATATTAAGATTTTGCCGAGAGTTTTTTCCGCCGGCTTTTTTCTCCCGGTCAACTTCAGCCAACAGGCGCTCAAAGCCGATGTACTGATTTTACATT